>JADGJK010000146.1:0-50917 GCA_027600645.1 Nowakowskiella sp. JEL0407 | reverse complement strand
CGCTCGTTAGAATTTTCGTGTAACCAACAGTGCAAATTTGAATCCGGTTTGCGCAGAATCGGGAAAAATCCGGCTTAGACGATCGAAAATACGGTAACTATACATCACGTTATTTTAAAAATTAGTTATTTTACATGACATTATTTTAAAAAATTTTCAACTAATCGAATTTTTTATTATTTGATAGATCACGAAGCTTAAAATTATAATTATTTATGATACTATTATGGAAAAAGTAGTTTTATTTACATCTAAGTGCTTTCTTAATGTTTACAAATTATATTCACAAACTAAATGTACATTTCTTCGAATCCAATGTTTTGTTGGAAGATCTGTACTAAGATCAATTGTTGTAATAAAATTCTCCATCAGACCAATTGATGTTTTAGTAGATTGGTAATATTGCTTCTTCCCATAAAATGATTCCTGTATCTTTTCTAACTCATCTTCATTTCTGTTGATTTTGAATATATAAACTGGGCATCTGTATTTTTGCCAACCCCTCTTAATAGATGTTTGCTTAGGCTGTGATTTTGCTAATTGAGATGCAGTGTAAGCAATTGCTGGTAATTTAGTGCGAGCAACAGGTTGTAACCAAATCTATTACATATATGAGTGAAAAGTGAGAAATTCAAAGTTAATAGAATACTCACACAGGGAACTGGCGAATAAAACTCATTTGGTTTGCAATCCTTTAAAACATTATTTCCAAAATTCCATGTCGCTCCGAAAAGATTGAGTCCTGAAATATATAGTCCACGTTCTGGTGGTGTTGCTTGTCGTCCAGATAAGATTAGTGAATCCAACGAAATGTTTTCTATTGGTTCCTTCAGCTTTGCTGCTCCATCTTGAAGTATCGCTGCAAATGTGAATTAGAGCTCCATTTTTTTCAACATAGTATTGTTTACCATATATCAGCGCTTTTGGGGAAAACATACAACTAATGTCGTAAATCACAAACCCACGAACAGGTTGAATATGGTCTCCATGTCTGAGAAAATACCATTCCTTTATGTAATTCAGTCGATGTAATAAGTTTTTAAACCACTTTTTCAATGGTGTACATGAAGCAAAAGAACGAACATTCTCCAACCATAATCTCGGAAAAACATCTGAACATATTTCATGCATGGTCTCAAGGTGCTCTTGAAACTCAAGTAACGTAGCGACTTCTTCTGTTCCCTGAATAATTCCACTTGTTCTGTCTATCTCATGGATTATATCCGTGATTAATTGTCGATATCTCCGAATATTTTCATCCAGAAGCAAATCGAGATGCCGTCCACCAGAACGAAATTGAAACGGTCCGCCAACCGAAGATGGGGCTTGACTTAGGCTGTCCAAAGAACGCCGAGAGCCACCTCCTCGAGTTAATCTTTGAACGGCACCAGTAAATGATACCGAGGGGTCAAGAATTGATGCTGATATTATTAATTGTATAGCTTGTTTCTGGGCGTTTAAAAACTCCATAATCCATCTTTCATCAATATAAGATGTGGTTTCTTTTCTGGAATTGAAGTACATTGAATAAGATCTCATCAAGATTTCTGATTCTCGCTTGTTATATGAAATCTCCATATTGTCAGGAGTTAGAATTATCTCAAAGCAGTTTTTGTTTTTTATTTGTAAAGTATGATTGCACGCAGATTCAACGTCGCCTTGGTAGACCAACTCTGCAACTTCCAGAAACGGAATTTTGATAGAATTAGAATACACAGCTCCCTGGTTAGAGTCTGCATTTATCTTTGAAATTTCAGGTAGGCTGAAATTTTTCCACTCACACGAAATATAGTCTGAAAACAATGTGTTCACCACTCTTCGATCCCAAATATCTTGTGTTTGGTTTGTAAAATAAAGCTCGCAGATACTTTGAATTTTTTTGAGTATATTTTTGTGTGATTTATCTTCGTTCTTTGCAAATATTTCCCGAAGTTTTTTGATTGCAAGAGTCAATTCGAAATTGGAAAATTCATAAACTGTATTCCATGCCATAGGACCAAAATAGCTTCGTAATCTCAGAGAGATATTTAGGAGATTTAATTGAAGAAGATGTTTCTTGTAAGGCAATGAAGGTTTAAATTCATACGGATTAATATTACTTTCAATAATATTGCATAGACAGTCATTTATTGCCAGCTGTACTGGCACATTTTTGTCAAAAACAATTTTAACTGATTCCTGTAAAATGAACCGAGGAAAAGATTCTGTGGGTGAACCTATCAACCATACTCTAAAATTTACATGTATAGATCTTTTTTCGGAATACAATTGCTTCAGTTTCATTTGGAAATACTGTATCAGGTTAGTTCTGTGATGAACTAATGTTAAGAGAATCCAATATCCTTTTTGTAAACCCTCGTCAATCAATGTTTCAAGCTGCTCTTGTGTTGAATTTGCAAGTATGAGTATTTTCACGAAATTTGACATGCTTTTTAATCTTGAAAAATACTTAATGCTAGATATTGCATCTTCGTCATTCGTAGCTGAGATAATGATTGGTCTGAATGCACTTGATATTTTAAATGCATTATTGACGCAATTTACTCCCAAAGATGAAAACAAATCACTGATTACCAACGAGCAGTACCTCTCTAGTGATCTAATTAATGCATCAGGTCGGAGACATTTTAAAACCATCATTCTCTCCATTAGAGTCAATTCACTACTCCATCTACTTGGAAAGCTTACATTTGAAGGATCAGACGAATAAAACACAGACTCCCAACTTTGCTCGGTCAATGGTGTTGTTGCCTTGTTCGCGTACTTTACAAATTCCATCGCAAATTTATAAAATGCAGGGAGTTTCGACAAAATTAATATTTTTTCCCATCTTTCATTGCTTAGCCAAGTTGTTGGGTTTGAAGGAAATTCATCCGCTGCGGCAATTTTTGAGTTGTAAACAGATTCGACACTTTCATTCACTAAAAATTTAATTTGAGATTCGTTTGCGGTCAAATTTTTCCAAGGCTCCTCCGCGGGCATCGATTTAACGTAAAGTAAGCAAAGCAGGAAAGAAAGTAAAACACTATCTGATTTGAGCAAACAAGAGGAGTACGTCCCCAGGACCGACTTTATTATGCTTTGCTTCAACTGATTTACGCGTGTTGTGCTTACTTCCGTGATATCATTCAGATTTTGTACGCATAAATCAACAAATATTGACATCGAAATAATGTAATTTGGGGAAATATGAGTAAATTTTCTCAGCTCGAAATAAATTTTAGAGCAGAAATCACTAATTATTTCCGTGTGCCATTCCACCTTTTGAGTAGTTATGTCAAGCATTCTTTGTGAATTCTCCTTTCGTTCTTGAGTTTGGTATATGTTTTCGCTGCATTCAATAATAGACTGAAATATGTCTCCCCCGCAAAATTCCGTTTCGTCAAGTGAACAGATTAATTCTGTAACTCTGTTTTCCAAATTCTTTAATTTGTGAATGCAATTAAAAATATCAATTTTTGCATTGTGCTCTTGTTCGTGCAGTTTTGGTTGATTTCGAGAAAGAATAACATGTGAGATCATGTGTTTTACCAGTGAAATGTCTGCGCTAGAGATAATTAATTCTATTGGAAGAACTTTGCGTAATTCTTTGACATTATCTCCAGAGGTGATGAGAAAAATCTGGAAATTTTTTTCGAAAGTGTTCTTATTGGGTAATTCCGACTTAATCAATTCCAATAATCTATCATCCAAATCGCAATCTTCAATTTGAATCGCTATTGGTAAATCTTTTTTCTTATAGAGTTTAACCTTTTCATATATACGAATATCATTGTAGCAGTATATCTCTGAGGATTCACCTTTAAAATTGCTCTCAAAAATTCTTCGAAATTGATTTTCTTGGTCAATCACGACTATTAATTTGTTTTTGTGGCATTTTGATATTAATAAGTTCTCAACTGAAGAGATATCGAAGGGAATCTCGTTTACAAGGAAGAATCCATTCAGATCAAATTCAAAATACGTGACAAGAGAAAAGCTTTCATCGAAAGCAATCTCATTTTTCTTTAATATTGACTTCGCATTGACATGGAGTTGAAGCCGATTAGTTCTGTCTCTTTCTCCCCAATATTTTATTGCAACACAGGCTAAAAGCGAGTCACCCATTAGTGAGTTCATCTTTGCTTCCACACATTTTATTTGCTCATTTGTAGAATTTAAAATGTTTTTCAAACAGGATTTTAGTCTTTCAGATGATTTATGTCGAGTTTCTGTTTGCCTAAATATGGCTGAAGCTTTTTCCTTCTGCTGAATTATCGAATCAAATTGTGTTTTCGTAGAATAAAAAGATAGATCCCATTCACTTTTTTGTTTGATTAAATTGTCAATCTCCTCCTGAATTTGATCAATTTGATTTTCCAAATCTACGATTTGTTTCTTTTTTGATTGCAGAGTAACTTGAACATTATAATATCTTTGAAGTGCAATTACCCAGCTAGCAAAGGCTCCAATTGCTTTTGAAACTTTTTGTAAGTCGCGAATATTATATTCAGGTGAATGGAGATATGTTTCCACTTTGTGTATCATCGAGGTGGTGAGTGTATCCTTGTCAAAGTTCAGAATATTTGCAACAAATTTTGAATCAGCAGCCAATCTTCTCGAGCTTTCCCACGAAGTTTCATTTTGCTTTTGCTCATGTCGAAAAAGAATACATACTGTCTCCATAACGCATTGAATCCCGCGCGGTGGACTAACCATTGACTTGATTTCGTATACATCACTTTTACTTAAAGATTCAACTGCTTTCAATGAATGATTCAGGGCGGGTGTAACACTTGAAAGGTCATTTCGATAGATTTCATTAAGAACCTTCAAATCTCCTTCAAGCTTTGTAAGAAGGGACTTGGTCCTTAAAATTTTCATATTAAGAGCATCAATACTGGTTCTTTTTTCTTCCATATCAGTTAAAAATTTCTTGGTTTTTTGTGATGTTATCTCTAAATCTAGTAGTGACTTCTCATGTTCTTTTGCAATATTCGTTATTCCTTCCAAACATTTCTCAATTTTTCGACGTGTGTTTTTAAATTGTGATAGCTTTTCCGACATCTTCAAATACTGAACTTCGAAAAGTATCAAAAAGCTCTGTGCAAAGCAAAAACAATCATCAAATTCAGCGAGAGTTACCAGCTTGTGAAATTCAATTACAAAGTAACAAATTTTGTTTGTAACATTCTCGATAGCTCCGTAAACTAAGCTTTCAGAGAATAGCTCATGCATTGAACTAGAAACATCACTCTCTGAATCAGGCAGATTCCAGAATAGAGAGAATTGAGAGTTGAATGGTAAATCGCTTTTGGCTTCTCTCCACGTTTTCAAATGTAAAAAATCTCCAGGTAAATTAATGATAAACATGATTTTGTTCGATTCTCCGGTATTTACAAGTTCCTGAAGGTCGTCCCAGATGTGATCATTGTTAAGGTGATGTAATTCGCAGAAAAGCATTACTTTCTCATCTTGTGTACTATTAACTACATTTTTTATAAAGTTTCTCCACTCCGAAGCTTTATTGTGCAGCGATTTTGGTTGAAATTCACAGAACTGAAAACTGATCAGTGTGCATAATTTAAGAAGCAGTGTTTTTCGATCTACGAATTGACTACCTCCAAGAACAACATGATTGGAGAAAAGTAAAAGATGCTGCATTAATCTTATTAATGTTTTAAACTCATAGTCGCGAATAGGCCACAGTGGGAAATTTTTCTTTTTTAAAAATAAGTTTATAGTCTCACGAGTTTCAACCGTCGAATCAATCTTCTCTAGATTGATGTAACCAGTGTTCAACCAATTTTCCTTTGGGATATAGTGTAGTTTCAACTGTGCCCTCTGTGTGTTAAATACATTCTCAGTAAAAGAAAAAAGCTAATATATTATCAATTAAAAAATACCTCAGAGATGGTGGGAAAAACTCTGTGTGCCGCTTCACAAATTTGTTCTTGAACCAATTTTAATTCAAGTTTTGTAGTGGCTCCATCTCCAAATTTTCTATCGCATAGATTCATCCAAATATCTCGAGCTTTATATTCGGAACCAAAAGCAAATCTAATGAAAGATTTTATGATCCATACGCAGTATGGCAAACTGATGATACGATTAACTTTTAAATGTGATTTCGGGAGAAGTTGTTGTAGTTTGGTACAAAGGATTAAAGTTTCTTGTAATATTTTTTTGCCAAAATCTACACCAAATCCTCGTGTTTCCCATTGTAAAGTATCATTCAGGATTTCAGAGACCTTTACTTCAACGTTATCATCAACGGTGATGGGTATGATACTTGACAGAAATCTTCCCAAAATTGTTGTTGCCAGATGTTTTGGGAATGTGTTTGTTGATAAAACTAAGACAAAAAGAAAGAAAATAGTTTAGCAGCATTTTATTTTATATAGAATGAAAGAAACCTAGTTTAATCCCCTCAATTCTGTTATTGATATTTGCAGAATACCAACTGTCAGTTTCAATCCACATGCGAATAATCTCGAAAACTGTTGGAGATTGCTTAGAATTTGTGGGAAACAACCCATGGCTTAAGTCATCAACCAGAACAATCTTTTTTAAATTTCTTTTTAGCCCCAAAGTCAAGTTTCTTTTTTTCTCAAGAACTTTTTCAATTTTTTCTTGAAATACAGAGTAATACTCTGATTTTCCCGAAATATTGATTTGAAGAGGGGATTCAAATGACTTTGTTGAGCTTTGAGAATTTACGGCCAGCTTTGAAATTGACGTTTTTCCCATACCTTCTTTGCCTGTCAACATTAGCCCTTTTGAATTCCCTTTAAATATGAGACCCATTAAATAGTTTGCTCGGATGCTTTCTGTTGTGACTATCACGTCTTTTAAAGGGGGTATAGGTATTTCTGTCTCTTTAATTTTCCACATCTGCCATCGCATAAGCTTACACTCAAAATAGTAATCGAATATTGTATTTTCTTGTGGAAATAAAATAATAGGTTCTAAAATATTGGGTGCTAGTCCAGTTCGGTTTTGAAAATCGGGTATAAAGGTTTTTAATACACAGTTACGGAAATATGTGTCAGCCTTTTGTTTCCAAGAAGTTAATGTTGCATCGCCGACTGACCAAATCAAGGAGAAGAGATAAACAGCTATAAGCCAGGACTTCTGCTCATCTTGGGTCATTCTGTCGTAACCCGAATACCCAAGTTCCTCATAAGATGCATTTATAAATATGAATAAATTTTTCAATGCTACGGATTCTGATAAATAAAACAAAGTAGCCGAGTTCTTGATGGAAAAATCCATATAAGGTTGGAAGACAACGTGATGAATAATTTTGAAAAGCCGGCTATGTTGTTCTAGGCATACAGGGAGCTCCATTATCAGTTTGTAAAGAATTGACTCAGTAGATAACCGCTTGGAGGTTAAATAGATCATACCACTGCGTTGAATAAGTGATGGACTTGCAGAAGATATGGAGTCAGTTTCGAAAATAACTCTAATATTTTTGTGGATGTATCTTGATTCTCCTGAGCCAAATATTAAGGGTTGGTTTCCATCCGAACCACTATCAAGATACGAAGTATCGGAATCAGAGTCTAGCGGCCCATCTAGAACAATCCAGCTCATCCCCAAATTCTCACTAGAAATTGGATTTGTGCTGTTGCTGTGGATTGATTTTGCTGCAAACAATTGCGCCTTCTTCAGAGTTGAAGGCAAAATACCTTCTTGCCATACGCCAGTTCTTGAATCATAATGCCCGGATATCCATTTTTCTTCTGCAGCTTTAGGATATATCTTGAAAATTTTTAAAGAGTTGTTTTCTTCAATTAATAATTTTTCAACAACCCGCTGAATTGACGACTTTCCGCTTTTTGCATCGCCAAACAGTATGATACTCTTAAAATGAAGCAGCATATCGTAGAATTGAACGGTTTTCTCGTAAAAGTATTCATCTTTCGAATTCAGCAATAGGGCGTTAGTTGCATCTCGGATTTTTAACTGTAAATGCGCATGAACATCTTGCCTCTGATACTCACCGAAAGTAGCTTTTATAATGTCATGGTAGAGAGTCAAGTCTTCATATCGTATCTGGGAAGCAAACAAATTGTGAAAAGCACAAACCACACAGTAAGCTTCTGATATTTTTGCACTTCGTTTTCTATATTCAGTTGCAAGACTTACTAGTGCCTTTAACTTACGTAGGCTAATGCTATATGAAGTTGGTGTTCCCTTAATGATTGAAATGAGACAATGGGATAAGTATGCGATCTTTTGAGACAGAACATGTGCAGAAGAAAACCCTTTTGAGATCAGCATACATTCTAAGATTGTGGCGATTTCCGGTGCCAAAATAAATATTGTTTTCAATTGAGAGCGCAGATTTCCAGGAACTGATTTCAAGTTCTGAACACTAGCTGTTGAAAATATGTGTCCTAAGGTGTTTTTAGTCGCGAAATTGATTCCATCAAAAACTATAAATTCTTTCTTGGATTTCGCTGCCCACAGAAGTGTTTTTTGAATATTACTGAGATGGTAACCTAAAATTGCCAAATTTTCAGCAGTTGTTCTATGAATATTTTCAAAACACAGCCAAATCCCACTTGAAAGGTATGCTTTGAGACCTCGAAGGATAATATTTGACGTCATATTCGGCGAGCAAGGAACTACAAGACATTGTCTGCCACAGTATCGAGCAAGCTCTTTAATTGTTTCTGTTTTCCCTGTTCCGGTCTCCCCAACCAGAACTGCGCATGTTGACATATGAATACAATCCATAAGATAATTGAATGACTTCTGAGAGTTTTGCGTCAATATTAGCCTTGGGGATCCTGTATACTCGTTTCCATACGTCAAGCTGTGTGAACTTGTTTGTATTTCAACGTTGTTTGATGCGTCTATGATATGATTAATGCCGCTAAAAAATTGATCATTTTGTGCAAATTCTACAGAGTTCATTAAATTACACAACATTGAAATAATGCACTCAATGTTAATACGATCCTTTGCTGTGAACTCGAATTTCGTCAGATTTGTGATATGAGTTTGAATTTGAACATTTAATGTATTTCGAATTTCTTGCCATTTCAAATTTTGCACAGTAAGACCTGAGAAATAAATTTGCATAAGTACAAATGTAACTTGACTTGGAAGAGTGTATAGCATGTTCCAAGAACCAGCCTTTATAAGATTTAAATTTTGACAAATTCGATTTTTAATGGATTTTCTTATTTCTGATTCCAAAGAAGATATCCAATCTTCCAGTGAGTCGACCATTTCTACTTCATTGTCAAACTGTATAAGCTCGTCGTCAAGTCCCTTAATTCCAACCGCCGTCCGATTTCCACCGCATAGAACAACCTCTCGAACATTGAAGAATATTTTTGGAATATTTCGGCTTACTTCTTTTCGCATCGACAATGAAGATAAAGCATCTAAATATCCAGAGTCACTTAATAAATACAAAATTCCGAACTTATGGCGTTTTGCTTCAATAAAATTGCTGATTTTTTTCATTATCAATTCTAATCTACTGGCACCACTTGAAATCATATCCGCAATATCAGTTCTTAACATTACGGTGATCACTTTGCGATTTTTTACAGCAATATCATGCAATATTCGCATTAGTTTTTTGATGATGTAAAAGCTTTCTGCGTCGTCCTTTAAAATTATTTCGGGTTGCTTATTATTTTTAAATATTGGAGACAAAAGTACGAATAAATTCTGGAGGTTTTGCCAGGATAGAATTGTTTCCTGAGCTTTCAATAATTTTTCATTCCATTTTATTAACTTAGCTATTATTCCTGATGTCGATCCAATATTGCAGAGAGCCTCTGTTCGAATTAATTGATCTTCAAACGTATCAAGCATTTCTTCAAAGTTTTTCACAATGCAGTATTCTGGATCGAGATGGACTGCAAATTCTTGAGTGGAAAGTTCAATTCGCATTTCCTCCAGGGAACTTTCTAGTCGTAGCTCAATGCTGGCTTCTTCGCTAATATCTGCAACAATGTCTTCAACCAACTCAAGGTCAAGTTCCAGAATAGCTTTCAGTGTCATGTTTTGCAACTCGTATGAAGAAATTCCTATCGTTTTTGATAATCTTTCCCAATGACTTCTTTTTAAGGCTGGGTTCAATAAAGATATTATAACAACCAAATATCGACAAAAGCTATCCAATTTTAATTTTAAAGCGGTTGCAACTGACAAAGGGTTGATTGTGTTTTGAAAATTCATGATTAAAATTTGAAGTCCATCTTTCCAGTACAGAATTTTCTGTTTTATAGTTTCAGAACTTAATTCTGAAAACTTTGAAGCTTTCCATTCCTGCAGTAAATTACATATTTCTCCAGCAAAGTACCACAACGTCTCAAAGAATTGGAATGTTGTTTTAAGATATTTAAATTGTTCTATTTCAGTAAGTTTCAGCTGTAGATATTCTTCGCGTCGATTCAGTGAATCAAAAAGATTTTCTATCTGAGTAATCCACAACCGCAATTCTCTTAATCTTTCTTCCATGTGTTCCTGAACAGCTGGATTCAGGTTTGAGTCCCCAATTTTTTCAAAAGATTGTATGATTTGAGTATACGCATTAACACTCGACAAAATGTGATCTTTGTCAATCTGAATCTGCTCCAAAATCAAAATTCTGCTATTTTGCAATTTTTCATTTGCTTTTGAGAGCTCCTCTTTAATTTTTAACGGATAAGTACATGTTTCCCAATAAAGAACTGCGACTTTATCAGGAATATCAAGTTGGTAGTCGTATAGAATATTCCATGCCTGCTTAAGATCCATGAGCTAAAATAAATTTGATAAATCTACCATTCTAAAATATTTTAAATCGATAAAGACCTGAATTTCCAACTCAAGACATTTATCAATTGTCACTTCTTTATTTAAGTAAAGCTGATTCCACACTTTTGCATCCGTCCCTGGATCTGCCAAAATCTGATAAAGCAGCACCGAGTATAATTCTTTTAAATTTTCTGAACTTTTCTGAACAAATCTTAAAAGGTTCCCTTTTAATAACTCCAAAGTCTGTTTTGCACGCTGAATGTAGATTTGTTTTACCAACGAGCAGTCTATAATGAATGGCCGCACTTCTAATTTAATTGTTAGAACAATTATTTGTTTGTACGCTTCAGAATATAGCTGAATATTTTCTTCAATTTCCCGTAAATGCATATTATTCTTTATATCTTCACTGTAAACATTGTTTTGAACCAAGAAATCGTATTTTTGATATACATTAATGAATTCTCTAATAATAATTTCTGCCTCTCGGATAAGTTTCTGAATTTCAGCGTCGGCGGAAATTATCAATGGCTCATCACCTTGTGGGTTCAAATTCTTTGATTGCTGCGTTTTAAGTAGTTTCATCACACTTAATTCCATCTTTGGAACCGTTTGCTGCAATAGTCTCCATGGAGATCGAATTAAATTCGAAAGCGTTGTTCTGATTTTCTCCATGGTGGGAAATAACGTTAGTCGACAATTTGGAGGGTTTTCATTGCTCCTTGCTGTAGAAGCACTCTCCATTTGTAGATAGATTACAAATAGTAGTGGCGAAATTTCCTTTGGCTTCACATTTGCCTTATACTTGGATATTTGAAATATACTTGAGAAGTTTTGAATTCCCTCTGTAATTACAATGCGCAACTGTGAAGTCATAATCAAATCAATCAAATTCAAGAAACTTTTGCAGCGACTTTTTTCGAAAGTGATTGGATTTGTCTCATTGAAGTCAAAAAAATCGCATAGCAAGTTTTGAATGATTTCTCCAATTTTTGCTGTCCACGTATACACTAAGGTTGCTTGTACTAATTCACACTGAGAGACAATCCTTTCTTCGAAAATATTAAATGGGATGGGGAATTCTAAATTTGCTTTGAAGAACGATTCTTGCTGTGGTAATACTTCCCGAAGTGATGCTAATATCAAAACAATGGATTTTTGCACTTTTGAGTTTGCCGCAAACATGTACGTTGATAAATCTTTTGTTACAACAGCAACTTGATTTTGAAGAATACCAGATGGGTCGTCTTTTTTTGCTCCTGAAAGAGTCAGTGCTTTCTCTGCAAAGCGAAGACAAGAACAATTTTCCTGGTTGGTTGATTCTCTTCCTATTTTTGTCTCATAGTATGATTTTTTCATGCAATATCTATATTCTCGTTTAATTTCTTCCATGGAATCCTGTTTTGGAAAAACTTAATTTGAATTTTTTTTACAATGCTTACATACTAAAACTGCAGGTTTCCTTGCATCCCATACGCTCATTTTTGAATTTAGTGCTTCCTCTAAATTTGCAAATGGAGAAACGACTGCATTATCGACTTTTAGTACATTTTCGTGAAAATCCAACTTCTTTTCGGCATCTTCCTTCATTTTCATGGCATATTCTAATCTTCTATAAAACCTATCAAAATTTTCCTCATCAAATCTCAGATTAAGTCTCTTCACATATTTTTTGAGTTCTTTTGGTTGAACCTTCTTTGTCCTTATCCATTCAATCTCAAACATTTCTCGACCCTCATCATAATTTGTCACCCAACATTGAGCCCACTCCCATTCTTCATCCTCTTCTGGATGATAAAAATAACGCGAGCACGCTTTTGTACCTGGAAGTCCTTGTGATTTCCCAATTTCTAACCACTGTTGTGGTGTCTTTGATTCAAATTCAGTGTTGTCAAAAAACTCCAACATAACTTTAGGTCTAACGTACTCATCTTGTTTTGTGGATTGTAAATCATAACTCGAGTTTTCAATATTTTGCTTTTTTTCTGTATTTAAAGCAAAGTTTGTTTTCTTCCAAATATTTCGCGCTTTATCATTGAGCTCCAGATTGCGATTTTTTACATTACTGCTTTTTTTTAATTTGTGCATGAGTTTTATTCGCTTTACTGATTTTTCGTCAGAGATCGATGGCAAAATGTAAGATTTCTTTGATTCAAATTTCTTAGTGCATTCAGATTTGGAACTTTGCGGCCGGGTACTCAACTTTGTATTAGTCTCTATTGGAAGAATAACTGCTGAGGCTGGCCGAATTTTTTGTGTAGAATTTCCTCTTTTTCCAAATTTGTTTGTTGAACGAGTCTCAATCGCAATATTTCTCTTGTTGGGTGTTTTTTCTATCAACATATTTGATTCGAATAAAATTGAATCAGCTATTGGATGCTTAATTATATTTGGTGACTCTTCTATTTGTGTATGGGAGTTTGATTCCAGAACTTCTGACAACAGCTTCAGGGCTTCATTTATTTCATTCTCAGTTTGCTCATAACCAGGAGTTGAGGATAGTTCTACACTTCCAACATGACTCTCAGACAGCGATTTTTGCTGAAATAATGATATTTTAATTAACCTTAGTACATTGTGAAATGTAATATAAAGATATTATTCACCATATTATCTTCTTTTATGCGTTCCAAAATTGAAAGATTTGGTAGACTTTTAGGCGTCATCATTATGAGGGAACGTGTAGAAAGATGACATTATATTTGACAAATTTCTTTGCTCAAAACAGAGAGAATGTTAACCAGCAATGTATTGCAATTTATAAAAAAGAGAATTGTGGATATTGAATATTTTTCTTCATGATAAACTGTATATTTAAGAATATAATCTATTTTAGTGATTGGATAATGTTGTTCATCTCCAAAAAAGATCATGATACTCATATTAACTCTGGTAAGATTTTTGACCACTTCAACAAAATCTGTTCTACTCTGTTATCATACCAATCTCCACTCTTCATAATTTAGAAATTACGTTTTAGTTTACATAAAAATGTAATCTATACCTTTAGTGCTGTTTCAAATACTGGGTTTTGTGCAAAAAACAAAGAGAGTGCCTTTTCACAAATTTGATTTGCAAAATCATTTGCACGTTCAGTTATAAACTTTTCTGAAAGATGAAGTAAGGTATGCATATCCAAGATTAACTCCTGTACTCCTGTTGAATGAAATATTAAAAAAACCCATTTCTGAATGCCGTACTTACCACCAAACCCAAACTTTTTTTGTCCTCTATCAGTTTCCCAGAATTTTTTTGTGGTTAAATTTTCAAGGAGATGTTCAATTACTCCAGCCAATAAAGTATCTCGATTTGAAACTTTCTTAGAATCTGTGGCCAGCATGTTAAGGGCAGAAATCAACTAAGCCAATTTTAATTTTGTGAGTAGAGCTTTTTTTCTTAAGCAAGATACTCACCATAGTCATATGCTGGGAAGGCATTGTATTTTCTAGCAGTGCAGCATTCTAAATAAAAACATTAGCAAAATTAGTTTAAAAAAATGGTCATTACACTTGAAAAATCCAATTTTGAAAAGTCATAATATTGAGAAATCAATTTTTGGCAGTTTAATTGAACAAAAATTCTGTGAAACTTAGATAAAGTTACTGGATAAACAGTAAATTTTGTTTGTGTTCAAATCTGGTTAACAGTTTTTTAATACCTTGATGTCGTATCCTACACTCTTCAAATTCAGGAATCGGCCGCTCAAATCTTTCTGCAAGTTGCTCGGAAACCTTGGGAATAAGATTGTTCACAACAAAAGATGCATTGATGAGAATAATTGAGGACTTGAAATTTAAAAAAAATTATCTTTCATACAAAGAAGCTGATGAAAAAATGTACCTGCTTATTGTTCCATGGCATATTTGCAACTTCCAATAGTTTTTTAATGTATGAATCGAAGAAATTTATCAAACATCCCACCATTTTGGCATACAACTGCAAAATTTCAGCATAAAAAATTCTTCAAATATAAGTAATTTTGTACCGATATGGTCATGACCAGACTGACATCTTCACCGAAAGAAAGCAAAATTCCGTAGAGCTCATAAACACTTCGACTGACAGGTCTGTCAATGTCCGCTTCAATAAGAGTGTTAGTTAATGCAAACAAATCCTTTATTTAGCGAAAAGATATCGTCCGCTTACAAAACTCTGCACCACTTTCAATTTCAACAAAATCATCAGCAGAGATTGACGCAACAATAGATTCTTCACATCTGAGGGAGTGCTGCTGCATAGCATTGCAAACGTCCTCGAAAAATAGGCTGTCCAAAAGGAAACTCATATCAAGACCAACTTGTCTTAACTAAAAAAAAAAAAAGATTATTTTCTCGGAGCAGCAATTTTTTGATTTCTCCGCATACCTGTTGTCCATGCCGAATTGTAGCTTGCAAACAGGCATCAATCACCGAAAAAGACTGGTCGGAATCAAATACTTGATTCCGAAAAATATCTGCATAGTTTTCTATTTCTATTTTTACCCACTTTACAAATCCTGAATTTGGATTAGTTTCTTTTTTTTTTAAAAAAAGCAAATAAAAATGAATGATAAATACCTGATGACATGCTAGACTCGGTAAATGAAGCACTAAACCAATCGCATGTGTTTCGTAAAGCGTTGAAAAACATGTCTGCGAGGTGGTCGATATAAATCGTTACATCGCCATCTGATTTCAAATGCCTAATTATCAATCCCTAATTAGTAAAATTTTTTACATAATATTAATCTCACTTACCGTATTCGATGTTTAATTGTGCTGGATCTCGTAGATAAAAACATGTCTCGTGCCTAATTCAAATTTCTCCATAAATAAAACCAACGACTATTTGCGAGTAATTCTTTGTTTACCTGTTCACCAAACCCCAAGCACATTAGTTGGCTGATATTTTTTTGTACTTTAGATTTTGTAGTAAACTGGTTTGTCAAATCCTTTATGATAAGCCCTGCAACTCTCATAACCCTCTCTTCGACCATTTTACGAAAGCTCAAAACTCGTGGAGAATCTCCTATCGAAGCGGTAAGAGTTCTTCTAGCTTTAACATTTTATAATAACTGTCAAGTTAATTTGGGTAATCGAAACTAACCTTTACTTATATACGATGTGACGAGATCGAATTCTCGATGAGCGATGAGAACATCAAGTTCATCGGCTAAATCCGACAACCACTTAACATCTTGCGGAAGTAACTCGTCTTTTACAATTTTTGGTTGAGCTGAACCAACCATTCCAAAATTAGAAGTTTTCTGCCCGATTTCATGAGTTGGTGATGGTACAGATGTTTCCGATCCGGTCTATGAAAAAATAAGAAAACAATCGAAATGGAGATGAATTGATGAATGTTTACTTGAGAAACTGCGGCCAAAATGTATTCTTTCTCCTTTCGCTTCAGCGCGTTAATTTCATCTGTAACTCGTTTTAACGCTGAGAGAGTTGCGCGTTTATCTTCAAAAAATTCGCTTTTGTAAATATATACATCTGGATGCTTTAAAACCTTAAAAGCGTTTGTGTATTCTAAAGAATAATCTTTTCAGAATTTTCAAAATGTTAGACATTTCGCTGAAGAAGTACCGGTATCTTTAACATCCACCATGGCGATTTCCTCTATTTTAAAACATCTTTCAACGACAAGTTTAACTTTTCCTGGAATAATATTCTTTTTTCTGCTGGTTACTAATATCGCATCGCTAAGGACATAAATCTGCACTGATTTTTGTTTATTGCTGAGCAAATTAATTTCTGTTATATTTGCTTCGTTTGTTTGATGAAGAATTTGTCTTGAAGATGACGGTGGAAGCGCTTTCTATGCAACGACAAGTTTCAATGAATAATTAAGTATAAATTTAGCGATTAATTATACTTTAAATCCTTCAACGCTGTCATATAATAGACTCATTTCTTTTCGCTTTAAATCGAAGACTTTGTCGAGTGTGCTGGATTTCGTCACACTTTCAATAGATACTGGGGAGATTATTGACGTAGTTGTTGTTGTTGCGGGAGATGGTGTTTTATCAGCTTTTTAATGCGTGAAAATTTAATAACTTCAAATCGTTCAACTGAAAGTACGATTGAGTTGTCACCTTCGATCAAAAGAAACTGTTCTTCACGCGTAAATCCTTTGTTGACTTCTTCAAGCTGACCCAATAAACCTCTTAAAATTAACATATCACGTTCTAATTGTATATAAATCGAGTTAAAGATCACGAGAGCAAGATAAAAAAAATTAAATCACGAAAGAAGAAAATAAAAGGATATTTGAGATCTCTTTAGATATTCCAACGAATTCGTTATAATTCTTATGAACGTTTCTCTGCAAATCCATCGCAGCGATTTCCTTCGCATCGTTTAGTTTCTGATAAACTTGTCGCACGCCTTCTTCTGTGTTGATCGTTAGAGTGGTATGAACAACTAAAAGAAAATATGTTTTAGCTTATTTAATTAATGAATATTCCGGGAATACTACCTGATTCAACTTGAAATTTATCATCAGAAAATTTCATCAAGTCTGGCACGACCCCAACGTTTGCATTTGTCATGTTTGATTATTATTATTTTTTTTTTTGAAATTTTATATTAAAGACGCGAATTTCCGTCAAGAATATATCGAATTGAAACATTTTAAAAATTAATATGCAAACATTAAATACATTTATTTCAAACAACAACACGGCTTTTAACTAGTTGAAACCGATCGATATGGTCAAGTTTTTCAGGAGGAAGGATAATGTCCAATTCGTCCAGAATTAAATCTGATGTCTTTGAGGGATCTTGCGAAACCTTGATCTGGTTGTCGTCAATGATTTCCGAAGCAAGCACCAAGTCATTCCCATTTCTGTTCCCAGCGCCTTGCCCTGGAGCCGGAATCCATTCTGATTTAGCGGGTTTATCTTTCTGTTCAACTCTCGTTTTCATGACAGGCGATATCAGAGAATTTTCTTCCTTTTCCATCCTCTTATTATGCTCCTCGCGTAGTCTTTCGACTCTTCCGTGCGCAATTGAGAGGAGCGAGCAGCCAACGAACGCTTTCAGCACCAACAACCTGAAAAATATTTCAATTTAGAGATTTGATAGCATAATGTATACGTACAAAGAATAAACAACGATGACAGATATTAAAAGAATAGCTAATGTTTGAAGTTCATTCCAGAATCTCCCGTCGACCGGGAAATGAAGATAACCGTTTTCAGCACAAGCGGTAGAGTCCAAGGTTTCGTTACTTCGAAGGTGAGCTTTGATCCTCTGAATCCCACAAGATAACGAACTTGTCTGATGTCCCATAAACTGCTTCCACGTCATTGTAAGCGGTTGTATTAGCACGGCAAAAGTAGGGAGCATATTGAGCATATCCATTGTTTGCAGAGCAATACGAAGTGTGAGACAAGCCAAAGGTATGGACACAAAACCAATTCTTCGCGCAACAATTGGAGACTGATCCACATACGACTAAATTAAAGTGAAAATATACGCATCAAAATAAAATCAAAAAATCCGAATATAGCTTACCCCGCTTTTACCAGAATTCAACCATTTACTTCCAGAAACCAAATCACGACATAAACTATCCCGAAATCGCGAGTACACAGCCGGACGCAATTGGTTGAACTTTGTGATGAATGCGTGCTTTAGCCAATCGACGATAACCTCTGTAGCAAAAACCGCCAAGGTTGGTGCAATGAGTCCTTCGAGAAATATATATTGCTTTGAGGTGAACAACGCAACAATTGCGTTTAAAATCATTGCCGGGATGGAGATTATCGTCATCGAGAGGAATGGTATAAGGTCGAGTATAGAGATTTTTGAGCTGTCAATTATGGTTCTCGACGTGTAATCGAATATTTTCGTCAAGCTAGTATCCGCAAATAAGTTGATCCAGTAAGATGGCGAAAATGCAGAAGAGGAGAGGTTCTGAATATAGGTGATGGCCACATCGATTCCAAGCATCGTACCGCCCGTTAGCTGAACAAAATTACACAGGGTGATGATAACGAGAAAGATTGAGAGTTGGAACCGCTCGACTATATCTGCAAAAGAAGAAATCAGTTTACAACACAAGTAATTCTGCAAGTCAGCGTACCACTGCATGCAAGTTGAAACAAATTTTCTTTCTCGAATCTTTTGAAAACGCTTCCTTTAATCTCAACAAACTGATTCGAAAGGAGAAGAGTAAGCAGGGCGTTGTTGTAACTGTTAACTGCCGACATCAGTGTCATGGCCTGGAAAAATAAGACAAAGGTATGGGCAGAGATGTATATGAACGTTGCAAAGAAGTGTTGGGCGCGAGTGAAGTGTCGTGTCGCTTGTTGTGGGGTGGATTTTGTGTATTGAACAGTTGCTTTCGAAAATAAAGAATCTAATATATCATGACCGAACGCGCTGCATAGCTTATCAAGAATCTAAAGTGATGGAGCTTTGACTGAGTTTTGAATGAAAGTTTAGAGAAGATTTACCTCAAGTACGTTGAAAATCACGTATAGCTTAACGTAAGGTTGTCCTCGAACAAGATGATAAAGATATGAGGAGTCGACATATTGAAGCAAAATGCAGCATAAAAAGAAAAGAGCCCCTTTCATTACATCCACCTTTTGCGCCGATTTCAGTTTAATGGTAGTTTTGTAGGTTGAAAGAAAAGACGTCTGCAAAGCAAATATAAATCGAGCGGGAAGAATTGTGAAGATGTATAAAAACGAATCAAGACATATCAGGTATCCAAGAAACATGAGCTTCAAACAAAAATATTAACCTTCCAAGAATTCAACAAAACTCTTAACTACCTTTTCAAGCTCTGACGGAACGGACAAAAAATTCAAGACCCTTTCTTTCTTTTGATCGTGGCCCTCCTCGATTTCGTTTGAGGTCATCTCAGCCCGTAAGTAATCCCACATGTTCAGTTGGAACGGAGGTTCGGTCTTCATAGCTTCTGCAGGTTCCGATGACTTTTCAGGAGATTGAATCGATTCAGTCGCTTGAGATACAAAAGGGGAGTCTAACAGTGGCGCACTAAGCGCCCTGGTTCTTATTATAGGAGTGTTGTCCACCGAAATGGAAGTGTTGACCATTTTGTTTGTACGAGGGGGCGAGAGGGATTCGACAAAAGTCGTTTTCTTCAAGATTAAATCGAGATCATTCTTGTCGGTAAATTCCAATTCCAGGTTCAGCATCGAAGTCTGCAGAACATCAGCGGATTCCATCACCTGCAAAGCCATTCTTGCCTGAGCCCTTATTCTGACAGAACCCAGCAAGTAAATTTTACACTGTTACACGTTCATAGCCACTGAGACAGTTCTGATGAGGGTCAGGATTCTGGTGGTCTTCTTGTTGTGTTCGCTGGTCCACGCGCAGACTACTTCTAAAACGCCTGCTGCTTCTCCCCTGATACAAGCCGATGTCGTGGGCGTCTGCAAGGGCCCAAGTCCCTTTGGTGAATGTCAGTTACCTGCTGTATGTTACGAAAAACAGTGTCTAAACATCTTTTCTGAACAACTCAAGACTTATGTAAGAAAATTTATACATCGTTACTATTTTGCATGGGCTCATTGATCATATTTTCCAGGCAATACTTGCTATTGTCGGATTGGTAGTTTTGTGTTGTTGCTCGTGCTGTCTGGTGTATTGCCTATGTAAAGGCATTTGCTGCTGTGCACGGACAGCCGTTAAAGCGTCGGTCTCTACCGCTGGTGCAGTTGTTGGTGGAACGGCGAAAGTTGCTGGAGCGGCCCTGAAATCTGGAAACTCATCGTCTTATCCCAGAGAAGAACCCAGTTACTCGCAAAAGTACGATAACCGCCCAAAACAGTCAGCATCCAATTATCCACTGCAGAGAGACAATTCCATGTCAAACTACTCGCAACCTCAGAAAAACTATTACAAACAAGAGCCGAATTATCAGCATTCAGGTTCGTCACGAAACAATGGAGATGGCCCCGCTCCCTTACCAAAGAATTATCGAAAACCGATTGATTTACTTGATATGGTTGAATACGAGCAACCAAAACCTCAACCCCCTCCACCAGCACCCTTCCCACAGCCCATGGTAGTAATGGTTCCGAATCCCGCCTTGTATCCTCCTGGAAATATGCACTATCCACAACAATCCCAGCCATACGGAAATAAGTATCCACGATATCAGCAAAACCCCTCGTACGAAAATCAAAACAGTATACCTTACAACTCGCAGAATGATAAATACGACGACTATAATGATGGCCCGGATAGAGCTAGGAGGGAGAATGGACGAAACAGCCCGTCTGATTATAGATATCGTCAGAATGATCGGAATCGCGGTCGCGATGAATACGATATGGATGGTCGAGGCCGCAAAAGCCCACAGTTTTACGACTCGAAACGAAATGACGACTATAATAGGGAAGAACGGAAGCGCGTCAGTCCCGAGAATATCGAAAATTCATACAAGGAATTTCCTGATGAACATGATCGGAAACGAATTCCCAGAAAGGATTATGATGATAATCGGGATGGCGATTATTACAAATCGACTCGAGATGATTACGGGAATGGAAAAGATCAGAATAGGTCTCAACAGCGGGATGATCATTATAGAGGAAACCAAGGGAATTCTTCTGTTCGAGAAGACAATTACGATAAAAAGGAGGTGGAAAGGGGTGGACGGACGAATAAGATTGTGGACAGGTTAAGCTATTATTCAGATGATGCAGACGAATATAATCCCCCAGATAACGGCCAAAGAGTTTCAAACAAAAAATCGAATTTGGCAAGATCAAGCAGTCAACGAAGCAGAAATCAGGATGCGGAAGACGCTGGGTTTAGAGTACGACCGGAGAGCACTAATCCACCACCATATGCGAAAGGACGGTACTGAATCAATGAATATTTTTTAATTTGCACAATAAAGTTGAGAATTATGAATCAACAAAGTTTCATATACATGCAAACGATTGTTGGTACAATGAATACGATGGTTGAGTGAAAGAGACATTTATTATTGGTAAAAATTCTGATTCACTATTTAACTGGCTGGAGCGACTTTTTTAGATGCGGTGGTTCCTGAAAGTTAAAGAGGAAAAAAAAAAAAAAATGCAAAAGTTAGCGTTAATAACCTTTTTCAAATCTAAATATTCCCAAAACCTTCTCTGAATCCATTCTTTGCTCTTCTTGGAAGTGATTTCAAGTATCGCATACGTCCAGTTCCAGTAGTGTGTCGGCGTTTAGCTTTTGCTCCCCATTCCCCTTTTAACCAAAAATATCAGCATCTCAAATTCACCCATTTTTAATTTCTACGTACAAGATCGGGTTTTGGCAGCAGGGTACCCACATTGAGCGCAAGTCTTCTTTTGAATGTGGAATGAACTACGGCCACAACGTTTGCAAAGCGTGTGGGTCTTTGAGTGGCGTTTACCGAAACTTGACGTACCCTTGGTCTATTAAAGGATATAAAGTTAGTTTCCAACCAAATGACATTTTTTGGGAGTAGAAATAAATCAGCAATTTGAATTTGAAATGAATGTAAAAACGAAAATATCGTAGCTGCGCTGAAGGTGCTGAAGTTTAGTTTTCGACGGGGTTTAGGTAGTTTTGCATTATGGATAATATTTTGTATCTGACAGTTTCATACATTTTATACTGATTGGCGAGATTGCATGAGACGCAGTAGAATGGGACAGGGCTCCAAGATAAGACTGCAGACAGCACACAAAAACAACTTGGTTGAAGGAGAGGGAAGATTTAGTTTACCATTTGAAACTTCTTTTTCGGACGTGGCTTGCAAGAAAAAAAAACCTCAACCAGAAACTGACAAAGTGGCTTGACTGTCACAACACAGTTTGCGTCAAATTAAAATAACTTTGTGTAGTTCTTTTTGGTTCGTGGCCGCAACTCTCTGCGCACTTTCTCTCTCACTTCAACCTGTTCCCACTCATTCGTGTCTTCCATCATGCTATTCAGCTCGTCTTCTTCCATGAAAACTGACGCCCACATCCCTTCTAAATCATACTTTGCCCGCCCTTCCGGTGTAAAGCAGTGAACCATAATTCCTCCCAAATCTAACGTCATCCAATCTTCGGTATTTTCTCCTTCAATCTCTAAAGTGACTGGAATCGATGTGTCGCCCAAAAAAACTCGATTTTTAGCCTAAAACAAGAGATATCAACGAAAATAAAGATAAACTATGCATATATAAAAAAACCTTTATTCGGACTGATTGGCACATGGCGTAAACTTGCTTTTTGGACCTTCCTTCAGCGATAATCACAAAACTCATATGGTCACATTTTTTCCGAACATCCAGAACAACTATATGCGATCCTCTCTCGTCTTCCAACACGGATACAATTTCATTAATCTTTATGGCTCCCAGCGTCGTAACATCTCCCTCTGCTTCTTGCTCAACCAGCTCCGTATCATACTCATCATCTAGAATCCCTTCACTTCGCTGTTTAGCAATAAGCTGAGAGCGCAGCCACCGTGGTGTCTTTTTATCGCCCCAATTTCCGGCTTCGTTGGGAGGATTAAATGCCAAGTTTTCAAACCAATTTGAATTTTCCTCTTTCGACTTTTCACCTTTGGTTTCCGACTCGTTCTGCGTTTCGGTTGCGGTAGTGTGATCCCAAACCCTCTTTATATCTTCCAACGCATTCGCTCGGGATTCCGGAGTTCCCCGAAGCTGTTCTTGAAAATTCCAGTTTCGCTCTCGTCTTCGGATTTCAGATTTAGATAAATATACTTGTGTTGGTTCGATATCTAGATCGTCTTCTGATAGTTTTCTGTCTTGATTGTTTTCGGGGTCGTCAGTGAATAATAGTCGTTTTCGAGGGAAATGCAGTGTGGAAGAGACTGAGATATTGCGGGAATATAGAGCGAGAAATGAATGCCTTGATGCATTTAGAGTTTTCAGATGTTTTGGAGAAAACATTTTGTTGGGTGTTAAATTGGTAATGGCAACAAACGAACTTCCCGTTGAAGTGTGGAGCCTAGTGTTCTCCTTTCTCCCCCTCCCTTGCCTCCTGCGGACTCTGCGCGTGTGCAGGCTCTTCCACGAAGTATCCCTCATGTCGCTCTCCTGCTCAATAAGGGTCTCAAACCTGTGCATCGAAATATTCCAACCTCTCGAATCCCCAAAGTCTTCGGTATTCAGTGAAAATATGAGCTGTTTATGCTTTCGACTAAAACTTCAATCTGCGGGATATTCGCCATCAGAGCATTGGATATTCTCCCCAGCTTCTTCGGATCTTGCATATGTTTCTTACGTTCACAACCAACGAAACCAATTATGGCTCAATCTTCCAACTCGCACTACTTCATACTCTTCTCAAATTGACCCATCTAAAACAGCTCCTTTATTGTGTTCCTCAGAATCTGAATTAATTTGTGGAATAGCGGTTTATGCTGCATATAACATCGAAGGGGATGACAATGGGAAACAACCGCGAGTACCGTTTCGTTTCTTCTCATTAGGAACAATGTCGGTATCATCCGCATCACGCACTGCTAACGGGAGCGGCTACACCGTAACCTTCTCTGTTTCAAAAACAACCAATGAACGGAAATCGAGTCTGTTCTCGAACGCTAGTCAAAGTTTGGCTGTTGATGTTGACTATATTTGTTTATCTTCGGCGGAAATTATTCACTCCTTGATTTCGGATCCTGCGTCGCAGATTACATCAACCTCTAAAGGTGGTCCTTATTCGGGGACTTTTCATAATCCTGAGCGATTAAGGTTTTTGGATGAGCGCAGGATATATGATGGACAAATAATCGATTTTAGAGGTCAACCTTCGTTGAATGATCTCAAGAGGGTGTGGTGGTCTTTGTGATTTGTTACGACTGTATTTCAAGACTCTCTCTTAGCGTACAGTATCTTTCTATATTTATTTTCTTTTAATGTTCACATTTTTGGGTATACTTTATCAGAGCAAAATTTCCAAAAAAAAATATAAAATTATAGCAATACAAATGACAAATCACAAAAATAACAAATATTAACGCATAGATGATTGCAGAATCAAAATCTTTTTCATATCTTGATCAGTCGGGCTTAATATAGCACTTTTTCTTCCTTCTTTGATCGTTAAAACTCGCTTCAATGATTTCTTTAACCATCCTTTTGATTTCTTTTGGCTTGATCCCTCGCGTTCAGAGCTTGACTTTCCAGGTGCAACGAATTCAAATGAAGTTGGAGAGTCATAAAAATCTAATACCGAGTCGCCATCGTCGGTTAGTGCTTCGTTAGTTTGGTTTTTAGCGTCGGGAAAGGATAATGCTTTGTCGTCGCTTTCCTCCTCCGCATCGTCGTTGATTCCATCGTTACTCAACACAGATGCCAAAGTCAGCTCTGACAATTCCTGCTGCAGTTGAGAGCTGTCGGAGGTTCCCATTAACCTTGACCAACTGGAATTATCTTCCTGATGGGCTGAATTGACCAAAAAGCCGGTAAATCTCAAATCTAGGCTAATCATTGATGCCTTGTTTTCGACAACTTTAGATGACTCCTGAGGAGACGGCAACATTGCTCTGTTCTTGGCAATTTTTGCGGGCTCCTGAACTGATGATACCAACGACGAGTTTGTTTCTCGACCAATATGGAGCGTAATTTTAAACATTGATGACGACCAATTTTCGCTCTCCAAACTATCTACGTCAATCGCATCCAGCTGGGGTGATTTCACCGATGGATTCCAAGCATCAGAGTCCGAATAATTGAATTTATCACTAAAATCCAATTTCCCCAATTCGCCTGAATTATAATCCCGTACAAACCGCTTAAACGTATCCAAATACAACATCTGCAACACTTCATCAACAATCTCATCAAATATCGTGTACCGCAACGGTTCGCGACTATTCATTATATCAGCAACTTTCTTTTTCATTTTCTGCGAAACGTTTACTTCGGTCATTGAGGTGTCGTGTTCGTCCACAAAGCAGGTGTAAAAGTACAAAAAGTGCGGGATGAGATGCGGAGGGACGAATTTTGGGTCGGGAGAGCTGTGTTTGCTTCGTGGTAATGATGCGAGGCTGTCTCTCGGGGTTATTTCGTGCATTCTTTCTCGAACGGGTTCGGGGAGTGTTATTCGGTGAGTGGTGATTACGGTTGGTGATCTTTTTCGAGGAAGAGTTGGAGGTTGATGGTCTTCAAGTAAGTTCATCAAGTCTCGCATTAATTCAGTTGTGACTTCGAGCTGTTGGAGGGGGGAAGTGTATTTTGATCGACGGGAAAGTGAGGTTTGCTGAAGGTTTTTCTTATTGCTGGAAGCGTTAAAAGTCTGTTTACTTTCATGATTACGCACAAATCGATGAAGAATCCATGAAGACTCGGAGCAACCAGAATGAAAGTCTGGAATACAGTTGTTTAAAAGTTCCTCGATTTCGGTAAAACCGATGAAACATAAAATGTTTTCATGACAATACTCTTTCTGCAAATGCCAAACAATTGAACGAATTAATAAAGATTATAAATTTGGAAGAAACGCTTGATATACTAACCACGCAAAATTGTTTGAAAGAGTTAAACATCAAACTTTTCGAATTCAAAATTTCAACAAAACTTCGTCTTGAGTATTCTAGCGTGGAAGTTTGCATTCGCACCTTTCAAAGAACAAAATTTACTTTAATTCTTTCTCAGTCAACTAAAATGTAAACACACCTTTTGGAAGAACATCGGTTTCAGCATTTCTTGCGCTTTAGATATTGTCTTTTCACCAGGACGTGTTATTTCGGAATAAATTAAAGACGAGCCAAAGACATTAAACACATTATGATTGTATAACTTCCTCTCTTGCGTCGTTGGTGAGGCAGGAGGACATACAGTTTGTCCCGAATTCTGCACGGAACTCGAAACGAACAAACTCTCCCCAAAAACTGACCATTTTAAAGTGTCATGAACAGGGAGCGAACTCATTTGCGACGAATTACAAACAAGAGTGTCAGAACGGATCCGTGGCGATGTGAAAAAAAGTCGTGTGTAACGGAAAGGCTTAGCGGTGGCGATGGCAATGAGACAAAAAAGTGCAAACATGAAATTTCATAAAAAATCTCCCAGCGACGCTTCCTCCTTCCCCACCCAAGTCGGGAATCTCGCTTCTCTTTCGTCGTTTCTTCCAAACTCAAACTTTGCTCTGCGACGTCAACGGCAACATCACAAAAACTCTTCAAACTCGACTTTTGTATCCAGAAACAAAAGTATGGAAAACATCTCAACAAAGTCTTTTGAATTTAATCTGAGGGATTATGTGTCTGAAAGTGCTTCCGCGAAGAGTTTCACTACCGATAGTTCCCGAACAAGAGCTGCTTCCCTGCATTCTCGGTCGTATTCCGAACCCAATGTTGAATGGGACGATCGTCACTTTCACAATGACACTTCTATGCAAGCAAATGGTACTTTCGATCATTTGGAATTTAGCAGACAGTGTTTTGGTCGAATCATCTCTGAGAGGGACTTATTCATAGACTTTCGAAAGTTTTGTTTGGTATGAATTTGCGGACACCTTTGCAAAGCAAATTAATATTTTTTTTAGAAAACTTACTGCTCTGAAAATATCGCCGTTTACGAGTGCTATCAAGAACTGGAAGATTCTATGTGCGAAAACGTTCTTTACTATCGAAAAGGATGCACAGAGAGAACATGGGCGCTACACTCCTTTGTGAAGAACAAACAGAAAACAGTTGAAGGCATTCAATCTAATGAAGACTCCAAGGTTCACGTCTCCTTACTCTCGTCATCACCTTTCAACAAATCCGTCTACAAACAAACGAAATCCAAACTACCTTCTGCTCCAGTAATAACAGTTCCTGATGCTGTAGTCCCCCATTATCTGCGCTTTTACGAAAATTTCATTTCAGAAAACGCCGAGATCGAAATCAACCTCCCACCAAACTTGCGAAAGGCAACTGAAACCGCTTATTCGGGGGAATTAAAGTCAAACGTGTTTGATCTCGTCGTCGATGAGATTTTAAACATGCTGTACTTTTCGACGTTTAAATCTTATGTAACGTGCAAGAAATTTTTAGGTCGTGCTGGCGTACCGAGAGTGAACGTGAATTTTGAGAAAATTTTACCTCCTACTCCGCAATCAAATTCGCCAGTATCACCTGAACCCATCGCTCCACCTAAATTCGCACTGAAAAACAATTTCAGCGCACTTTCGCTGGTTGATCCCTCCAACGTTCTGTTAGGAAAACAGAACCAGTCACGCGGTCGAAATATTCTCGACGCAATTGCAAATTTCGCCAGCGCTAAATTTGTAAAATCTAGTTCAAAGAGTCGCCAGGATCGTAGTGTTTCGCGAGCTCGCTCGAATCCCAACGAATCGGTGATCTTTTCTCAGGACAGCGTTCATTTCAGCTCCATTTCCTCAAAGAATCAATTTCAGCCTCGTAAAAGTTCACTTCCAAATGTTAATGAATCGATAAACAGCGAATTCGCTTTCCCATCTATGCCACGTCCGAGTCGTCCCAGAACTCCCACGAACGAACATTCCTATTCGGCACGCAAAAATAGCGGCGATCCTAGCAAGTTACGGCTCAAAAAAAGTGATGTTGTGTTAGTTGATTTACATGGCAAGGAAGTTCTTGCGCCCAGAAGGAAAGGAAGTTTAACCTCGGCTGGACCGAGTCTATTTGGAACTTCAGTGGAAACACTGCCTTATCCCACACAACCTCCTATTCCGACCATACCAGACAATATTGTAAATAAGCAGCAGTGATTTATTCGTTTATCTTTTAAAACTGCAAAATTGCATCACACAATTCATCGTTTTTCTTCTTTTGCAATCAATTCATCAAATAAATTCTTATCAACAGCAAATTGCTTTAAAAACTCCAACTCCAAATAATGCATATTCCCACAGATTATGAAACTATGCAATGGACCTCCAAAATCCACTTCCATCAATTGCTCGAATGTACCAGATACAATTTGCTGCGTATCACTTCCCACTCGCGCAAGCCCAACTCCGATCGTATCTTTTCCATAAACTTTTTCACCAAGCTCTTCCTCGACTTCCAATAACTGTTCAATAGCCGTATTGATCGTCATATACCGCGGGGGCTCGTATATTTTCCTCCCTCGAGCCATATTTTCAGTCGATTGCTCTTTCACTTTGATATCTAACAAACACAGCGTATGTAATCCAATATCACGATTCTGTTTAATCTTTGGATAAAACGAATCCGGTCTCCACGTCTCGGTGAAGAAAACCAACGACACACATTGCCCGAACGTATATAATTGCAACCCGCAACACCCAACAGCATTAAGTATGGAAGTATTATGAATAACCTTCGCTGGGATACCTAATTCCTTTGCGCGCAATAACAAATCTGTATGTGTCGTCGCACCAAATGGGTCGCCGACCACGAGAAACGCTATATTTACCGAATTACCGTTTTCGAGGATAGAGTCAGCTTCGGATTCGACTAATTCACGATCGGCGATTATTATTTTTTTGGAATAGAATTCTTCCAGGATTTCTTTGTCGCAGAGGATCGAGGTGTATGATTCCAAGTAAACTCTTTCACAGGATTTAATTGTTTCGAGACCTTTGATTGTAATGTCTTTAACGTCGCCAAGGCCAAGGCCGATGATGAAAAACATTTTCTTCGAATTTTGTCTCCTTATTTTATTTTTGACACGTATGGATCCAATTAGCCCAGAAGACTACACAAACCGGATTAAAGAAGTATATTTATTTTATTTAATTATTTTTAATTACTCATTATTTAATTACTCCCACAGATTGTCGCTGAAGCCGATCTCACGCAAATAACTTTCAAATCTGTCCGCTTACAAATTGAATCGGAAAAGGAAATATCTCTCCAATCGGTCAAAAAAGATTTCGACGCACTAGTCAGAAAAATTCTTCTCGAGCAAAGTGAATCATTAGCAAAGAAAGTTTCATCTTCACCTTTTCCCGCACCTACAACCAGCACCGCAAAACCTCCACGACCAGATCCAAAACCTGCTGCATCAAGAGGTAGGAAACGAAAGAATCCAGCTACGACACTTTCATCTGAAACGGTTAACTCTGACGAGAGTGATTCCTATGATTTTTCTGGATTAACAGATGAACAAATAGCACAAAAATTACAAAAACAGGAAGAGAAACTACGATCCCGGCCATCTCGGTCAACTGCAACTTCAAAGAAAAAACCACGTAAATCTACGAAAGAACCAAAACAGAAAAATAGCACTGGGGGTGCGAAAGGCGGGTTTTCAAAAGAGTTATTGTTATCACCGGCGTTGGCAGAAGTTGTAGGTGTAAAAGAACTTTCACGGCCACAAACGACGAAGAGATTATGGGATTATATCAAAGAACACAACTTGCAGGATCCGAGTAATCGATCGTTCGTGATTTGTGACGATAAGTTGAAGGCAGTTTTTGAGACGGATCGCATTCATTGCTTTAAGATGGCGAAGGTATTTAAGATGATTTTTTTTTTTAAAGAAACATATCATTTAAATTTTTTGTCTTTTAAGTTTGTAAGTGCGCATCTTTATGACAGGGCCGAGATTTGTGATGGAGTGGTTCCTGCGGGTCGCAAAGAAATAACCGAGGGATCAAAGCCAAAGAAGAAAACAAAATCTACGACAACAACAGCAAGCGGGACAAGAGTTCGCGGAATCATGAAACCTGCTTTATTGTCGGAACCATTAGCTGCGATTTGCGGTACGAACGAAATGCCGAGAACAACAGTTGTTAAAACCTTGTGGGATTACGTTAAAAGCAACGGCCTTCAAGATCCAGCCAATAAGAAAGTGTGGATTTGTGATGAAAAGTTGAAAACCCTGTTTGGTGTGGATCGGATTGATGGATTTAAGATGAATAAGGTTTTATTAGCATCTATTTTTCTCAGTTCACAAGGATTTTATGTTTTACGATTTGTCTAGGTACTCTCGAAACACATAAAAACGAAGAACGATGTTATTGGGGGTGATGAAAGTGGGGAAGATGAACAAGACGACAATGAAGAGCAACATACTGATTCGGAAGAAGATGGTGAAGAAATTGCCGAGGAAGAAAAAATATAAAAATTTTGTATTCTTTTAATGCGAAACCTTTTGGGCTATCCACTCATCTGTTCTAGCAATTGCTTCCAGCGGAGCATTTCGATATCCCATCAAAAATCCTTGAATGTCAGCCATTGAAACGGTATTACTCGGAACTTTGGCTGCAAAAATTAATGCAAGATCCCTCGATGAATCGGAAGAAGCTGCCGTCAAAGAGGATCTTAAAACATCATCTGGATAAAATTTAAGGAAAAGCTCCTGAATCTGCCAATTTGACGCATAATCAAACTTCACTTGAACATCAATTCGTCCAGGTCTGATCAGAGCCTATAATTTAATTTGAGCACAGTTTATGTCTATCTGGCAAGAATTTCAGTACCGGATCAAGCAATTCAATGTGATTTGTAGTCATTGCCAGGACTCTTCCTTCCTGCGCTGCCACCCCATCAATAGCATTCAACAGCCCGGAAAAAGTTACTTTGTCCACTCCACCCATTTCGGCAGCCAGTGATGCTGGAGTTGCGTTTGGTCCAGTGTAGGTTTTGTTCGTGGTTCTCGACGTAAAGGCACAGTCAATGTCTTCCAAAAGCATTATACAACGAGCAGGGGTTCCAGACATCAGTTCAATCAGCGCTTTCATGTGTCAGATTAAATCATGAAGTGTCCGCACGAATATAAACTTACTGTCATCAGTTAATCCCTTATTTGAAAGGCTGATCACGTATATGTTCAGTTTCAGAGCTCCTGCAAGTGCGGTAACTGACCAAACCGTTTCAGTGCGATAAAAATTTAATGTAAATAAAACTCACTCAAACTTGTCTTTCCTGAACCTGGTACACCATAAAATAAATATCCACGACGGTACGGAATCTATGTGTAAAAATTATCTGAGACTTCACGCAAATTGCTGATAAATACTCGAATAATTACCCCTAAAAAAATTTTTGAGAAATCTCAAGTATATTACAACTTTCCTACTCACCGCGATCACCATACCAACGCTCTGCACCTAAGAAATCCTTCAAATCTCGCATCAAATTATCCACAACACCTTCCGACAAAACCACAGTGTTCAGCGGTCGAATAGGACGAGATCTGGTTCTTCTCCAATTTCCGTATTGATCTGAAGCGTAAATCACCGTTCTACTCTTATCTTTCTCACGTGCATGCATTTGCGTTTCGTAAACAAGCAACTCAAGCGGCTTGCGAAACAAAGATATCGTACTGAGTGTGATTCGAAGCCAAAATAGTCGTCCTTTTAGCCTGAAAAAATGCAATCCTTTTTTGATTTTTAAAAATCACAATCAGTTCAACGCACCTGGACTAGGTAAAAACTGAACTGACGGTGATGTCGCAACAGACCATTCTTGTTCTTCTGAATCAGGCGTATCCTTAATAACTTTCGTCACCACTGAGAATTGTCTCGTATTTTTGGATAAATCGCTGTCCGCGAGATAGCTCAACAACCAACTGCTCCAAGAAATTTGGTTAAAATCCCTCCCACTGATAAGAAATCCCATCAATCAATATTACGAATAGCATTCATCTGAACTTTCAAACTCTGCGGTTGTGATGATTTGTTGAAGCAAGTACTGAGTGAATTAATGTTATTGGAAGTTGACTTTACGTACTGATATCCACATACTGTTCCAATAAAGTGTAGTAAACCTAAGCTAATACCAAGAGCCTACGCAATATTAATTTAGTATTCTGAAAAGTGAGTATTTTGAATTGAATTGAATTACAGCAAAATTCAAACCGCCAGAAGCGACGCCAGTACTCAGGGTATCAAGGAATTTTGCATAGTACTTTGAAGTGTACGAAGAAACTTTTTCAACAAATATTTTCTTAGTAGATGCAATATTTGGAACTTTGATTCCGGATGTTTCCGACTTAGTTTTTTTCGTCTCCATTAAATTTGTCAATCATACTAACCAGTAATCAACATCTAATGATTATTCGTAGGTGACGGTGAGTCCAAGGGAGATATTCACGAAGTATTTTTCAAATGATTCATTCATTACTGTGCCAGTGATCGGACTTTCAGAGAGATCTTCTACACTGATAAAATTTAACTTTGAACACAAGAAGACAAGATATATTCATGAAGAGCCTGAATTTTTTATCGCTTAAAATATTCAGTTTATTGCTTTGTGGATTTGCTCAATTAGTTGTCCATTACACATTGTCATTTATCAGTTTGGCACAAGTATTCGTGATTTAAATAGATCTTTTCCTATTCTGGAAGGAATATGTATATCCCTGAAAGGGTAAACGAAAAAGTCACCATTTCCAAAATAGGAAGTCGACGTGTTTTTGAAATTTTTTTCCCCAAAACGTTCCCTTCGCTCCAAGATTTTCTACACAAAACTATACATTCTATAATTTAGACGCATAGAAAAAAAACTTCCTCATATAGACTAATTCTAATATTATTTAATTAATTCGGTAATTCGTACTCTAACAAGTTGTCGATAACTGTACATATAAATTCAACGGAAAATGATGACCTCATCTTACATCAACACCGACGAAGCTCACCATTTCGAAGCTAATGAAATTGATATTAAATATGACTACGACGCCGCTGTGTATCAATACAACTTTCCACCTCCAAACTTTTCACAAAATTTCAACCAACTTCAGCAACCACCCTACGCGTTTCCAGCTCCGAATTGCATGAAATCACGTTCAGATATAGAATTGGAGTATTTTAATTTATCAGGGGCGATGGTTGGCCATGGATTTGGTGAGCTTGCTTTGTTCGCTTAAATTTAATTTTGAATTCACTCATTCTTTTCAAGATGCTCATTCGTACAATGCAGAGAAGGAGAACGCTGCTTTATACTCGAAAGAGTCTCACCTCGCAATTCCATTTGAAAACGTAAATAAACCAGGATCAGATACGGATCTGAATGAGGACTTGAGAGAAAAATCACCAGTAAGAAATATTCATTTTTCTTCTTTAAAATCTAATGAAGATTACATCTTTCACATAAAAAGGAAATTATACCAATAGAGGCCAAATCTCCGAATGAATCCTCGCAGGACACTAAAAGCGAAAAATCCAACAATACTTTGGCACAAGCGATATTCAAATCTCCAACGCCAACAACGAATGCCCTATATATCAAACCCATCCCAACAATTCCGCTCAATGCTCTTACAAGATCCTTTAATGTGTTCCCAGGATTTATCAATATCACCTTAAACGACACATGTCTGATGGCACACTTTGAGTCGGTTGAATACGCCAAACGGGCTTGGGAAATATCCGCTTACGTTGTTAACCATCCGTGCTTGCGAGAAGAAGGTGGAAATATTCCGGCATCTCAGTACGAAATCCCACGACCCAAACCATTCAAAAACGGGAAACTAAACCAGTCAAGAGTAACGATCCACGTAAGCGGTATCACGATGGACATGGCCGACTTGAAACGTTATTTCGAGGCATTTAAAGGATTTATAAAGATTGACTTTCATATCGGATTATCGGCGTATGTGTGCTTTATGGACTTGAACTCAGCAAACTCGGCTTTGGAAGCAATTCAAAAAAACACGCCGATGCAAATTAGTGGATACCCGGGCTCTGCACTCTCTGGTGGTGGGATGAAGGCGACTTTCGACGTATCGTATACTCCGTTCTGCACTCGGCCATCAGCAAATCCTCCAAACTCGGTATTGCACGTAACGATTTATCCTGCAAACGCACCACATCCGGATATTGCGAAAATCTTGCAGTTTTACGAAGGATTCGATCGAGCTGTATTTGAAAATGGGTCATGTTTAGCGTACTTCAAAGATATTGATTGTGCCAAAAGAGCGTTGGAAGATTTGAATACGACGACAAATTTAGTCACGAATTATACAAGGAAAGAGCCTCGTGCTTATGTGAATTCAAGTTATTCATCGGTAAGTTATACTTTTACTTTATCATTATTCGTCCATTTCTTATCCACTTGAAACAGGGAGGAATGGTTAAGCGACCAGATGATCAGGTTAGCGTTTCCATTTCATTTGTTGCTCAATGTACTTATTAAATAAGTTTATACAGCTGCCAAAGACGACAATTCAGATTACAAACATCACAATGGATCGAGCTGACTTGCGAGGTTTCATTTTGGCTTGCGTAGGATTCAAAAAGATTGCATTTTATCGAGACTGGTTTGTTGGCTTAATTGCGTTATGCTTTTTCTAATGATCTGCTATAGGTGCTTTGCTTGCTTTGTTGACATCGAATCGGCCTCAAAAGCGATCGACTATATTCACCAATCCACAAAAATGCGAGCGACCTTTACCAAGGTGGAATACAGTCAAAAGTACACCCCCAACAATGTCGGCAACCCAAATCCAACTTTATACGTAAATAACCTCCCGTTCAACGCAACAACCAACGAATTTACCAAGTTATTTGCTACCTATGAAGGATTCCGTGACGCTTATTTCTTTCGTGGTTCGTGCAAAGTCTATTTTATCGATACGCACTTTTCAACCAAGGCATTGGAAGATATTAATCGAACAACGAACCTCATTGCTACTTACTATCACGGAACGAACCGCAACGGTCCAGGAGGAGTGATGCTTCCTGCAGGACATTTAAACAATTCTCAGGCCTTGAATGCTATGTTACTCGAAGAAGCGGCGCTTTCTGGTGTGAACATTTCGGAACTTGCTCATCAACTTAGCTTGAAGCAACACTATCGACAAATGCGCAATCAACTGCTACAACTTGCTGGAATCCCGAATCCTGGAATCTACTACAAGCTACAAATTATGCAGAAGCAACAGCTTTTACTCGCTCGTCAACAACAAATCCAAACTCAGTTACAACAGGCGAGACAAGCGATTCCGGCAGCACCTGGCGAATCGATCATCTTCGTCGAAGATATCACGTTGGATATTGCAGATTTAAAAGCGACGTTTCAATCCTTTGATGGATTCCTTGCGATTGAATTCCACCGCGACTTCTGCTTCGTACAATTTGCCACAATAAATCATTCGTTCGTCGCAATATCGAAGATACATCAATTGACAACTATGAAAGCGATTATCGCCAGAGAAGAACACTTCAATGTCGCCCAACTATCCTACAAATCAGTAACTCAACAAATGGAAATCGAAAGTGCGCCTGCAAACCCGGTCCTCTGCATTTATAATTATCCCCGCATGCTAACTAGCGTAGAGCTTTCAAAGATTTTCGGCGTGTATGATGGGTTCCGCGAGTTTCGGGTACTTCAAAACCGTACGAGAGTATTATTCGCAGACTCGGCATCGGCTGCAGCAGCACTATCTGATCTAACAAAATCTACAAATCTGGTGATTAAATTCGCAGTTCTCGTCGGTCCGCCTGAATTCCCAGTGAACAACAACCTCGGGCTTGTTGAGAAAGTCAAAGACGAAATTCTCCCTGTCGACACTCATTCCATTCCGAAATGCACTATCCAGCTCAACATACCGGCTTCCACGGATGAAAAAACTTTAGTCTCTTACTTCGGTAATTTCCCCGGGTTTATTCGTTTGATTCTTTGTCCGGATACAGTGTTGGTTAGATTTTCTACTGTAACGAATTCACTAAGAGCTATTGAAATTATACGTAATTCTATTGGAACTGGGATGTCGGCGTCGTTTGCGGGAACAGAGTATCCAATCAATCCGGTTGAGAAATTGCCACGAAATGTCACTGCCGTACCGATATCTGGAAACATCATAAAGATTTCTGGCCTCCCCTCGACGACTATGATTGAAGAAACTGCGCAAACGTTTAACCAGTATTCCGGATGTGTTAATGTCCACGTTTCCCACAACCTGTCGTCAAACGGTGAATACCTTCCAGAATTTTACCTGCAATTTAAAGACGAATTTCACTGCAATCAGACATTTGTTGAAGTTGGTCAATACATGTCAAGCAGTTGCACGTCGGAACCAGTGAACGTAATGGCGACGAGTGATCTCGTTCCCGACAATAGATCCGAGAATTCCGACAAGGCTGACAACAGAAGCATCGATAGTCGCATTACAGACGCATCGGCAATGCAGAGAAACGTAGTAAACATATTGAACATCACACCATCGCATCACGGAGAAGTACGTTCTTTGGTATCGGTTTTAAGCGGATTTCGTGCAGTTGTTTTCAGAGAGAACTTTGTTTCAGTTAGATTCATGAACAAAGATTCAGCATTACGAGCGATCGAGACGATCAAATCAAATGGATATTACGCAGAGATTGACGGATTGTTTGACGGTGAAATTGGAGCAAAGGGAAAATCTAAATTCTTTGACGAATCAAACTACAGTGAAGCATCTTTAACGACGGCGAACAGCTCAGAGAAATCGTTGCTCAATTATTTTGGAAATATGTCGTTGGGTCTTGAAGTCGAAAGCAAAAACGACCTCACCTATTCCCCCAACTCGGATACGTTCCCGTCTATCACTGGATCCATCTGGACTCCACTGCAATACTCGAAAAACACGATGACGAGCTCTAAAAATGCTATCTCAAGAAACGGATCTGGATCGAGCGAAACTGTTTACGAGCCCACAACCGAAACGCAAACGATCACAGTGACAACATCTGATGAGAATAACAATGATTTATGCATCACATCAGTACCACCTAATATGCTTGCCCCAGCAGCAGAATGTGAAGCGATTCGCCCGGAAGAAATCATGATTGATGCAAAATTGAAAAATGCAAAGAAGTCGGCGACTGTGTTTTCAAATGACGAAGATCGAGTACGTGCGCGCGCAGCAGCAGCGGAAGCTGCACTTGCCATCATAAAGCAGAGAACTTGAATTTGTCCTTTGTTTATATCAGAGTATTGTATGAGAAAACTTGAAATCGATGATGTGATTGAGTGACTTGGTGGTTTGAGGCATATGCTTCTTTCTTGTTTGATCGTGTCCCACTTTTTCTTTATTCGTAAACTAATAAAATCATTTAATATTTATGAGAAATTTTGTCAAGTTCAGAATTCACGAGTACAATTTGGTGTAATGCTGCCTTTTCCAGGCGAATTGTTGACAAGGAGGAAGAAAAAAAAAATTATTCTTGTCGGAAACAAACTTTTTCTCAGAACCGTAAGTGCTTTAAAGCCTGATTCTTTTAAAGTATTCCCTGCGAAATAGAAAGAATGCACTTGATGACTTTGAAATTTATGCATAGTTCACTCTGATTTTACATGAAGACTGAATTTCAGCAATAGTCTTTCGCTCCTATCTGATGTACATTTCTATTGTGCCCCCTTCTCTTTATTTGACTTGAAGGTTTGGATTTTCAAGTTTACTAATATTTGTATGAGTAGGATTTGGAATTACTTTATGGATATTGTGGACATCAAGGAAGGTTGAAGGAAGCATGAACCATTGGTTTTTGATCCGTTTATTTTATTTACCCATTCAATATGACCATACAAGTACTTTGTTTATCAATTGTATTAATAAAAGACATTTCTACTTTGGCACTCTCATTATTTTTGTGCATGATTCATCACTGATACAGTTACCTTCTCATCCATAAACCCGAGATACCGTGACCAAAACTGGAAAAAGTCTCCACTGAGTTGAAGATCTTGACAGAACGTGGTGCATTCAATCGATGTCTGCAATTAAAGCCGGACCCTATATTCGTTTCGGCAATTATACTCTTATACCCCCCACTTGGTGCGGAACAATCTTATTGGTGGTTTCCGGCCCTACTCCTCCATCGATTCGCGTTCAATCTTCTTCCCCAGAAACTCAATTCAATCAAGTTTTCCCAGCGATTTACCTCGATAATTATGGAGGATTCAGTTTCTATCGGTTTGATGTTGTCGTTCCCGCGAAGGACGGAAGTGGATCTATCAAATATGTTTACGAAGTAAACTTAGAAACAACCAACGCGGGAAATTTCGATTTTCATGTTGCAGGATCTAAGGTTTACCTTGTTCAGGCTATTTATAAATACTGACTAATTATATAATTTTCCTAGGATATCTGGAGATGGTCATTTTGGTCTTGCAACGGTTTCAGTAAAGAGACCGAAGAAACCAAAAAACTGGACTTTGCGGCAATGTGGGTTGATATGATGAAATGCCATGAACAGTCACCAATATTCCTACAAGTCGGTGGCGGAGATCAGGTTTATGCAGATCCGATTTTTGAAGAACCCTGTTTGAAAGAGTGGTTAGCAATATCCGGAAAACAACAAAGAAAACTTGCTCCATGGACACCTGCGATGGAAGAAAACGTACTTTTGTTCTTGGAATGATATTAAATTGTATTTTATAACTTTCCTCGAAACAGTGTTCACGATTCTATTTCGAACTGTACATAAGGCACTTCCTTTCGGCAACAATGAAGGATGCGTTAGCAAAAATTCCTTACGTTTTCCAACCTGACGATCATGACTACTTTGATGGTTGGGGATCCTATCCCGAGTATCTTCAAAACTCCAATGTATTCCAGAATCTGTATCGAATTGCGACTCGATTTGTACTTCTCTTTCAACATCATTCGACAGATCAAAGGGCGCCACACGAAGGTCTATTCGGCAAAGATGGAAAAGCCTACAATTTCTTGAAACAGATGGGTCCAGGAATGGCCATTTTGGGTGTAGATACCAGGTCGGAGCGAGGTCTTTCTCGTGTCGTGTCTCCAGAGTCGACCGATATGATATTTAGCCAACTTCAACAACTTCCTCCCTCCACCAAACATCTAATCGTGTTGACTGGAGTTCCAATTGCGTACCCTGAGCTTGATTCAACCGAAAATACGTTGGGAGTTATTGGATCCATTAAAGAAAGTGCGAATGGGGCATTGAATAGCGTAACTGCAGGAATAGCGAATGCTGGAGGAGCAGTTTTTGGAAAAGGCTTCAAAACTGGTGTTGAGAATGTTGCGTTGGGGATTAAAAAATCGTTAGGAAAGGAAGGACTTATGAAGAAACTTATAAATCGGTTTGGAGAAATTGAGTTGAATGACGATTTAAGTGATCAGTTAGTATCATTGTGGTAAACCCAAAGCGACACTAACTATATTTTAAATATACCAGCTGGACAAACAAGATTCATCGACTCGAACGACAGGCATTCGTTCAAAAACTTCAACAGTTTGCAAAGTCCCGGAAATGTAGAGTAACATTGATCGCCGGGGATGTACACGTTTGTGGATGCGCTTACTTTGAGACGGCAAGCACAGCCGCGGCCTCAAGCACAACACCGCCCGTTCAAAGTATCCCTTCAAACAGAGTCGCCGATCACCGATACATGGTTCAAATCATTTCCTCAGCCATCGTAAACGTACCTCCTCCAGCCGCTGCATTAAACACGGTATTAGGCTCCGCAAAACGATACACTGGAGTGAAAGGTTTGGACAGCGAGACACTCGAGGATATGGAGGTTTTGTTTGCCGCAGACGTAAACGGCGCACCTTACAACAAGAAACTTATGGCGAGAAGAAATTGGTGTTTGGTTAATCCGGACAACATTGCAGGACAGATTGTATTCGAAATTCGGGTTGAGGGTGTAAATGGAGATGTAAGACCTTATCGTGTTTGGGTACCAGAGTTGTCGCCGCCATAAGGATCAGTTTATGTTTTGTTTTTTTTTTTTTTGTTTTTCAGTAATATTTCATTTGTTCATATAATATAGATTTTGTGCGGTATGTTTAAAATGTTAAACAACTGGACTCGCATAGTTCTTAATTTTAAACTCATTCTTTAAAGTTATCCACATCGTTGGAACCTATGGAAAACTTTTTTTATCACTTTCAACTATCTATTTTCACATATGCTGACATTTTTTACAGTATCGTATCAACCTTTAAGTTGTGCGTGGAGAGGTTTGGAAGAATTTGATAGATTCAAACCACTTCTAGAAACACTGCTGCCAGGTGTTTCAACGACTAACTTTGGTATTCCAGTTATTTTCGAAATATCCCGGTCTGATTTTAATAGAGTTTGACTGTTTAGATTCGCCACGGGTAGTCGGGTTAATGAAGCAACGTAAATCCACAAACTTATCTGCCTTTTATAAAAATGTATTATGATATGAAAAAAATATATTGATACTTACTTTCCAGGATATCCATGGCAGTAAACTGCTAAAGCGAATTCAACACTCCCATCTCCTCCATCTTCGTCCTCTTCATCTAAAGCCGTGGTTGAATGGACATCAATGTTGTATAAGGCCTCAACCGCATCATGAATATCAGTGTATGGAAAGTTTAACGGAAACCCAGATATCCGGTAAAGCGAACGTAGTGAATTCAGTTCCTTCATGCTCGAACTTCCGGCACTTCGCACATGTCGATTCTTTGGTGGATCGACACCATTGAAAATCTCGTTTTCTAGTCGTAAAAGTATCGCCTTGAATGTTCTGCTGCAAAGTCTACGCGATGGGATTTTAATGGATAGGAAATTAAATTAAAAATCGTGAACAAAGAAAATACCTGTTCCATCGCGTGGTTCTGTGTGCTCTCCATTCCTCAAACTTTGTGGTTAAAGTAGTTTCAAGTACATGTTCCAGATTCGTCAGATAGTTCTTATCGAAATTCATAAAGTTCAACTGTTCTTTCTAAATAAACGACAAATTTTTTCCAGTCTATGAATTGAAATTTTCTATTGCTTACCTGAATACATGGACTTTCCGGTTTTGAGAAAGCCTTGGTAAATAACGGTTTCCAACAAGATTGATTGTCTAAATCCCAGTTTAATCTCGCCGGATCAGCATTCTTTTGAATATTTGACCAAACCTAAATAATTCCACCACTTTAGAAACTAAAATTATCGAATGAACAAATACAAACGCAATTGCATACATTTTCAGAATTGAATATACATCCCACTTCTTTCATCGGACAAAAAGGATCTCGAGTTAAGTAAACCTCACCTCGAACTGGGTCAAACAATTTCAACTGCTTTCCAAATCCTAATGACTCAATCGCGGGTTGCGACGAATTTCTCCTTGGTTCACTCCTTCTCCCAAAACTGAAAAACTTCGATGGTTTCTCCTTAATCACTGGCACGTTATCAAGGAATCCGCTTCCACTTCCCATCATATTCAACGAAACAGAAGATGGTTTCGCATTTAATGTATTCGAAATCGTTTGACTTTGCGACATACTATTACTGCTGGTTGCCGCTGTTACCGCCAGAGACTGCGGTATATCTTCAATCAACAAGACATACGCTGATCTTCCTTCAGGTATGCCATACCCCAAGACAACATAACAAGTTTTGTTCATAAATCCCAGGAAATTGCATAACATTATTGCATGTTCGACAGAATCACCCGCACCTATTTCCAAAACTTGCTCGGAGGTTGCCCATAATTGGTTCTGTCCCGAAGATGATCCGCCAAACGCTGCACGTGCGGAAAGATGAGGAATCGTAGAAACATAGCGAATAATTTGCGGAACACTCTCAATTCCAGGTGGAAGGGCTTGTGGACGGATATATCGAGGTATAAACACGCTATTACCTCTCATATCAACCGCTGTGATCGCATTGTATCGCTTTGGAAACGGAAGCGACTGTAGCCATTGTCGTGCGATTCGTAGACTCTTTTCGCTTTCGTCCGAGGCGACCTTTATTTTTAGAGTGGCCGGTTGAAGTAATGGTGGTTCTAGCGCAATGAATATGTGTAGAATCGTTTCAGAGGTTGAATCTATTCCTACTAAAACGGAATTGTCGAGTGAGCCCGCAGATGGATTTTTTTCGTACGCGAGGGTCATTGCTGGCACGCGGACAATAAAATTTCCTTCAATCTTTCTGAAAGAATTAAAAAAATGCTGTAAAATAGTTCTAGTATTAAATTTACCCGCGACCTTTCGTAAATTGTGGAAAAAGGTATGCTGAAACTACCCAACCAATTTCGTTCGCGCTTTTGATGAATCGTCCTCTCCCGTTCTCGATCATCCTTTGTGAAAAATAAATTTTTTTAAAAAAAAAAATGTAAGGAGTGATAAATCGATGATTCCCACCTTCAACATATCAACCAGGTATTCATCAAATAAGTTGAAATACAAGTTTTCTGTTCCCATATCACCATCCATCAAGCTATCTGGACTAAAATCACCATTTGGTGGATTAATTTCTAGCATTAAAGTCTGATTCCACTGCGGGTTTGGACCTTCTGAAATTGTCGTCCGTGCTCTTTTTCTCTGGAAAGTTATCTCAACGTATGATCGAACAGTCTTGAAACCAATTTAAATAATTTTTAAAAGAATTGGCATTGTATGTGTGTGATTGAAACTTACAATGGGGTTAGTTGACTTTGTTGCAGCCGCATCCATAATCCCCGAATCTTTCCTCCGAACCGGAACATTAAACCCTCTTAAAACCTGCACAACAATTTCACATTTCTCCGGCTGAGCGCTCAACAGCATCAACCTATCAGTTCGATGCGGTTTTAATGGTCGTCGCGGTTGCAAAAAACTTGCAAATATTGATCGTTCTGGATCAGTTTTCACTAATCTTTCCTCCCGTACAAAATCCTCTAGTCTGTGTGGTCGGTTTAATCGAGCTTCTTTTAAGAGTTGGTGAGCGCGGATCCGTTTAAGGAAGTTTCGGTGTTCGAAGTTTGAGGGTTGGTTGCTTGTAGGTGTATCGGAAATGTTTAGGTTGCTTTTTGCGGAGAAGTGGGAACTGAGAAGTTCTTTGGCGATAATCTATTTATTTGTTTGTGAATTACATTATATCGGTGTTAAAAAATATCCGGTTAAATTTGCGATGATAATATACCTCTTCACTTAAAGGATCTATGACCCTCTCATACAATTCCTCGGTAATTAAATCATCCTCAAATGGAACTGGGCCTTTAACGCGAAGTTGATTTCGATGTCGCCCAAATAAAACTTCAAACCTCTTTTTTAAAACAGGTATATTTTCCTGAAAAGAAAAATAAATAAAAAATTAAATAAAATAAAATCAGGATTTTGTCACAATAACAAACAATAAGAATTCCTTACACCAACTCCGAGAGTTATCTCCGCCAATTTTTTAGGAATGGTTAATCGAAAGACTTTATTCGAGTTCCAAAATTCTTGAAAGCTTTTCGAACCGTTTTGTGAATCACTGATTAATTTTTTTAACGAGATTAAATGTGAATTTCGAGGATCTTGGGGATCAAGTTGTAGTCCAATAATTAATTCCTAAATTATTATAACATTAGGCTCTCGTTGTATCAATATAGATTTTAGCATTAATTTAACCATCATTTTACGCAGATTCACAAATCCTCCAGGTGCAATAGTTTTTAAAGGATCGCCATGAACACTCCAAATATAATCCTTCTGAGTCTCCTTTATTCTGAACAACAAAATTAAGATATATAATCCTTTTATATACATTTAACACATACAATTGTCGTCCAGGTCCTAAACTAACACCATTTTGATCCACTCCCCACGATAAATTTATCCACAGTTTCCCATTAACCCACCCTTCCTCAGAATCATGTTCTCGAGTAATTAATCCAGTGTGATTATAGAATTTCGGTCCACTGAATTGTAAGTGCTGGTATACACGATCTTTAAATCTCATGGTATTACTAGCTTCAGGAATCGGGATGTAAACTACACCGAGATATGAATCTCCCAATACACCCTTTTTTGAAAAAATTAAACATAAAAAAAATACTTGTAATTTAAATATATTTCTTTTATTGGACTTACAGTTTCGACAATTACAGCACGAACACTCTGAGGAACTTCACGCACTTGTACCGAAATAACCGTAAACGGAGTTTTCTGGTTATTCACATCCCTTGCAGCCCCATCTTGAACTGCACTCACTGTGTTAGCACTGAAACGAGTGCCAAATGTGAGTCGGTCTAATGGAACTGGTTTAGTGGACGTGACTTCTTTTTCGTTGTAGAATAGTTTTATGCTGATGTTTGTCGATTCGATTTCTCGTCTTCGAAGTTGTTCGTGCTGTACAATCGAAACAAAATTTTTATGTTTCTTGAGTTGTGGAGAAGAAATTTAAGAGTACCTTGGGACATTCTTCGAGAAGCGTAATTGGTTCATTGTACGTGCACTGAATCTTTAATATCGGCGATCCACATGGTCGTCTAGACTCATTGATTCTCTAAATGGAAAATGCAAAATTGCAACTCGTCACCCAAAAAAATATGAAATATCTACTTACCTTTAAGATATTTTTCCTAGCTTTCTTTGCATTAAACGCTTTCAATTTCGGAGGACTCGGAGAGGAAATATCCAATTCATGTGAATGAGACGATGTGCGCATTTTGTGTTTCTTTGACTTCTCTTTCGGTTTTCGGATTGTTGCGGGTTTTGAATCCGAGTCTATTACGTCAACTGGTTCTTGGTTTCGTATTTTATCTAGAGTGTGATATATTTCGGGTCTTGAAGCAATTTTATGCAATGGTTTTCGATCGGAAACCAAGTCAGCTTTACTTGGTCGAGCGACCTGATAACAGTTCAAAACGTCAAATTTTTTTTGCGAAAGTAAAAAGATATTTTTACCTCGTAGGTGGGATCGTCAATGTCAAATTCTTTAAGACTGCTGTGTTTTTTCTTTAATTTGTAATTCGATTCACTCTTACTCCTCTTTTTCGACTTTTTCGTTTCCGCCACGAATTTATCTTCTTTGTTTTCAGTGACAATTTTATCTCGATTCTCTGTGAAACTTCGAGCTCTAGACTTTCTTCCCTTATTGGATGATTTCACAAAAGCTCGGGCAGCTTTGTTTTCATTCTCATTTAAAGATTCAGATTCATCCGTTGATTCAGAGCCATCGTGTATATGAGAAGAATCGGAATGGTGATCCAATTTGGTTGAAGTTTGGTGACGGGTAGTTTGGTTAAATTTTGATAATTGTAGTTCATAATCGCGTAGTTTTGATTTTTGGCCTTCGATATGCAATTCTTCTAATTCTTGAAGTTCGGCTGTAATCTCCGATTCCAAATTTTCCATATCCTTTTAAATAAGAAAAGCGAGAAAATAATTAATTAATTTTTTTATATCCTGTTGATAATTTGCAAAAAAATTTTACCTCATCATAGTTTACATCCTCAGATCGAATAATGAGTTTGAGACTCGTGCTGGTGAAATTCTGTTGATTACGGATTGACTTTAGAGTATCCCATTTTTGGAGGATTTTAAATTCAAGTATTCGGTCCATTTGTTCCTCCATGTCCTACAAAGCAAAAAAATAAATAAATTGAAATCACATAAATCAAAAACTTTACCCTTTCCAGTCGAATCCGCCGAATCTCATCCCGATATTTGCGTAAAGTTTCTTGCGCTTCGTCGAAATTCTGTCTACTTAGTTCAGAGTCTAATTTTTGCGAGTATTTTGTCACCGGTTTCGCAATATATATTCCATCGTTATCAATGATTCCCGGATTATTAGCTTGTTCTATCATTGATTTATATTCTTCATACGCAGATTTTAAAGCCTGCCAAAAAAACACAAAAAATCAGTTTAGAGTACATCAGACCAAAACACAACATAAAACCATAAACAAACCTTTAATTTCCGTCCCAAAAACACCACAATATTACTCTCCCTTCGTTCATTCAACAACCCAACCAACCTCTCAACCTCCTTCGCTTCCCTAACTTCTTTATTCATCAACCGATGATTCTCAAATTCTATTCCAATTACATCGAATACTAATGTGTATGTTCCCGTTGGTGTGTCGTCGATAAGTGAGAATCTGGTTGATTTTCGTGGGAGGGTTAGGAGGAGTTGGTTTTTTGAGTCGGTGTCGTTGTAGGTGGTGGATAGTGTTGATGATAGGAATGTAAGGGTTGGTTGGGGGTTTAAAGGTGATGGTGGGATTATTAGTTGTTTGGTTTGTGTTAAGAATGGGGAGATTCTACAAGATAAGAAAATAAAATGTGTTGGTTAAAGTTGAAAAAAAAAATGTACCCTGTGGAAGTTGATTTCTTTATACGGCTTTCCAGTTTCTTTATATTCGAGTCTCTGATAAAACTCGAGATTTTGGGTTTATAGTATCCTTCTTCAGAAATTTCTCGAAACTGATATGAGGTTGAATACATTTATAATAATACATCTTGAACAATTTTCATGTATCTTCTTTTACCTCCTCTTTATTCTCATTTGCGTCTTCTTCAGTATCCGCAAACCATAATATCGAATTCTCCTAAAATAAAAATAATAAACATTAATTACCAAAACTGTATGTTCACGTAAAAATAAAAAACATAAATCACCTTTTCTTTCATTAATTTAAATTCTGCCGTCCATTTCCGTCGCTCAATATAGGTTTCCAATAAATCTTTATCGAATTTGCGAGTGATTTCTTCAATTTCTTGTTCAATATTCTTTTCCGGTTTCTTGGTGGCGACTTTCTTTGTATTTGGTACGGGGATCGATGATGGTATCGGAGTAAGGTCATCAGAACCGAGTTCAGATATATTATTCAATTCATTTCTTGACTGAATTCATTAAAAATAAAAATGCAGATCTATACGTAAAATAAAAAACAAAAATTTACCTTATCTAACCCTTTGTTATTCCGTTTCCTTTGATACCAATCCCTCTTCACCTCATCAATCCCACCAAACTCACTACCAAACGCTAAACTTCCCATTGATTTTCTATTCAACTTTGTTTTTGATTTTCCGACGGAATCCAACATTTGCGTACTCCGTGTTGTTATATCGAATTTAGAAGAGTGCAGTTGATTCTTTGATGAGTATGCGTGTGGTTTTTTGGTTGGTGAGAGTGTTGGACGGCTGGCGCTTAGTGGGCGACGAACGTATCGGTTGGAGCTGTTGAGTGCGTTTATTGATTGGGTTGGTTGGATCGTTGGGTCTGGAGACTTTATAAAATAATTTAAATAATTTTTTCTAAAAATGCGAGAAGAGCGGAAGTACCATCCTGCCGAAACTGGAAAGACTTGAGAGATCACCATCCCGTTTAACAGTTTGTTTTGCGCGTTCGAGTATAACTTTCTTTTGCTCTGAAAGTGGTAAACTGGTTATATATTTCGGTTCCTTCCACGCTTGATCAGTAGCGTCGTCTTTGTTTGGAGGTGAAGTGGGTCGGCTGGAAGATGGCGATTGAATTGGAGAAGTAACTTGAGTTGATCTGAATTCTCGTCGCTCAGATACGCGTTGGAGAGCTCTTTGAAGTGCTGATAATTCAGAAGCTGTATCGATGCTCTCATCATTCATTTTTTGATCCTTTTGACAAATCCCTTTCCAAAAAATAAAAGCGTGAAATGACAACTAAATAAAAATAATATATCTCTTTATTTCGACGATCATTTGGTGTTAAAATAAAAAAACAACGTCTCTTGATGTCTCTTCAATCCGCATATTTCTTTCTCATCTTTTCATCCTTCTTAATCTTTTTCCGTTCCTTAAACATCTGCACTTCCTTCTTCGACAACCTCTTTGGTTTTTCATTTTTCTTCGCCATGGCTTCCGCAGCTCTCTGTTCCTGATACTGTTTCAAATCAAAGAAAAAGTTCATTTGGCGTTCGGCTTTACTAAGTTGACTGAAATATTCCTCGGGTTTGTATCGATCGTTTGCAGCGATGTTTTGGAATTTCCCGGTTAGTGGGTTGAAGCCTGCTGATACTGAATAGTCTAAAATACACAATTAACAGAAATACAGTAATGTAAATTTAGTGAAATGTACCAGTGTAGCCGGGTTGGGGTGTATATTCAGGATTGGTAGTGCCCGCTTCAGAGCCAGTGTCGGGAGGAAGTGGGAAATCAGAAGTATTTGCTGTAGCATTGGCATTAGCATAATACGAATAATACCAATTATAATACTCTTGTGATTGATAATAAGAATCCGGTACTGCGTTAGGATCGGCAGGAGAGGAGCTAGGTTGAGGTGTAGGGTCTGTACTGGTAGGATTTGGTGCAGCGGCATCGGAAGAGGAAGGAGGAGAGGTGATTTCTGGGTTGTCGTCAGAGTCTTGTAATTCCTCTTTTCTTTTCTCTACAAAGTCCGGGGAAGCAGGGTCAATCCAAGTAGTCTCATCGGTTTCGGTGCTGCGGAAGAAGGCAAAAGAAAAACGCACACTCGGTTAGAACGAGACAAACGACAGCGGATACGAACTCACAAGAAGAAACACAAGGAAAGCAAAAATCAAACAACAAAGAAGAGACACTCACTTCCACCAGTAGAAGCCCTGCGAGTCGTCGTCCCACGTCTTCTCCCACGATGTCATGGACGCCAATTTGTACTTCTGTCAAGTTTGGTAACATCCATTTGTTTCTTTTTGCTTATACTCGTGCTCAATTCTTTACTAATTTATTACTTTTGGCCAGCTTACTCCCTTTTTATCCCGCGTTTGTTCAAAAAATAATGATTATGGCTTCTTCCGACCTCCCTCAAATATCCATCGACAAAGCTCCCTCTGACAAATCCTCTACTTCCCTCTTAAAACCCTCCCAGCAAGCTCCACAATATTCAACTTCAAGTCTAGACGAAGATATCCAAGTAATCGATTTATCAACTGAAGACCACAACATCCAACCCGCTTTAGCAACAAGTTTCACCGCTCGTTCCGATAGAACTTACCAAAGCAAAATTCTCGATCCAATAGAACGTATACAAACCCCACACTCTCTCCTTGAAATTCAAATGTCATTTAACTTTCTAATTTTTTATTTTTTAATTTACAGTCGCAATGGCGAATAAAGTAATAATCCGCGACTTTGCATTCCATCCGCAAGACCCACGATACTGGGGTCACCCTCCCGAACCACTTTCCCCAACAACTTCCACCGACTCAGATTCATCCTACGACAGCGACTACGATCGTTTAAATTCAGATTCGTCCGATTCGAGTTCAAGTCCGACTGATAATAATACTAAACGCCAACAACCGTATACGTTCCATTCACGGACAACTGCGACGCGTAAAGTTACAAAGTCTCTGGCGTTGACGAAATTTGAAAAATTGTTGAGACCGTATGGAAAGTTTAGGTTTAGAAGTGTGGGTGTGTTGTATTCGTTTGAGAAGGGGTCAGAGTGGGAGATGGATCTTTTTGAGGGTGATGAAGTTATAGTTTGTGAAGAGGTTGATGATGATGACAATGGGAAATCTGTTGACACCAACATCGACTCCAAATCTAGTCTGGGTGATCGTTGGTCTTCGATTGATGATGATTTGGAAGACGATGATGATGGTAGTGAATTACAGTTTGATATGGAGTTGGAACCAGAATTGGAGGAATTGGGCATGGATATTGCCCAGTATATTGAGGGTCAGAGATCGTATGGTGATGGTTGGGTTGCCGCGTTAAAGTTGAGGATAAAGAGGAAAGTTAGGGATGGGCGAGGTTGGGTTAGGATTAGGAAATCGGATATTGGTTTAGTTCCAAAGAATTACTTGAGTTTTTAAACAATACATTTATACTTATTAATTTTATACATTCAAAAACAAGAGACTGAAACTGTAGCATCCTACAGCTGGATACAATATGATATATGATTCAATTCAGCCTGGTATTTTTCGGTGATTTTTAATGGTGTGCCGTCGATTAGAGCGAATTTTACCACGTTTGGGGGTGTGGTTTCTAATAGTACGTTTGTTGCGAGTTCTGCGCCTGTTATTGTGCCGAAGATTGTTGCTAGTACGCGTTTGCCGACTGTTTCGGCGGATGCTTCTGTTTTGACTGTTCCATCACAGTCTAGTTTGCCGAGCGCTTCCCCCCGAGTCCTGGAAAGTCTTGTGGTTGTGGGGGAATTAGAATGAGTGCGACGATCGTTATGAGTGTGATTCTATTGTTATTTTTCTTCAAAATTAATTTTTTTGGTTTTGTTTTTACTGCAAATTTTTGGTCATTCACGGATTTTGAATTTAATCTAACTGAGTACTATGTGATTCTATTATAATTTTTTTGTCCTCTGCGTTAATTTTTTCTTGCTTATTTTTTTTTTTTTTTACCATGCTCAATTTATTCTTGCGGAATATTATTTGTGAGAACCATCGGTTCTTTTGGTTTCTTCAGGTTGAGTCCGAATTACTGCTATCTGAGCTTGAATCGGATGTCGATGAGTCTTATTTACAGTGCTAAATTTTCAATCTATTGAATAAACTGTTAAATATTAAACTGCAAAAATTAATATTTTCATGATCAAAAATACACAAAAAAAAAAAAAAGGTGTAAAACTTGATAAAATTTCATATCAAAGAATTGAAATAAGAAAAAAAGAAAAAAGAAAAAAATCAAAGAAAGATATTAATTATAACAT
>JADGJK010000145.1:0-51156 GCA_027600645.1 Nowakowskiella sp. JEL0407 | reverse complement strand
GAAGTGTTTCTGAACCATTGTGCAGGTGGGATGTCGATTGCTATAAGAAAAAACGAATGCTATAAAAAGCAGACAAAGGAATGAGAATTTCTTACGGAGGGGGTTATCTAGATTTTTTTCGATGTATTCAAGTGCTTCTTGGAATATAACTGCATCGGTTTTTATATCAGTGTAAAGTTCTCGAATGTCTGCGTGAGTTATGTTACGTCCGTACCATCCGTCCCTTGGGTTTCAGAAACTCAGAAAATCATTACATCCAAACCTTGTAATCTCGTAGGCTAGCTTCAACATAAGTTCTATAGCGTTGATCTCTTTAACACCCTTCCCTCGCAAACCGATAGGTAACTTAACCGAAGTATCGTCCAATTTAACCAAATCCGCGAGTAAGTGCTTGCTTTCCTGAGAAGCAGTAAAATCGTTGGCATCGTTGGTTGCCGTTTTCGAGATTAAACGAAGTCTGTAAACCATTTCGACCATTTGTGTGTTGAAAATTTCATTCGCAAAGTTGAATCGCATTCCAATGAAAAGAGATAAAAGGTTAGCGACTTCTTTTGCAAAATCCGAGGTCTGAATAGGATTATGTATGATTATTAACATGAAAAGAAGATAAGAGGAGAGAAATTACCATCGGGACTTTCAAGGTTGCATATGCGATCAACACACAGAGTTGTTCGACAAAGTAAGGGATGGGAATTACTTCACCGTTGAAGTATTTCCACAAGTTATCCAAAATGTTCAAGATGTAAGAATATGCCGATACTTTAGCAATTGGAAGTTTGTTCTATTTTTTTTAAATAAAAAAAAAAGATTTGAGTTCAGAAAGATCGTAGAAAATCTTTAAACGCTCAAATTACTTTCATCTCCGTCTTCTTGAACGGAGTTTGAATGCACTCCGGCTCGATGTGCAAGTGGTTGAATCCAATTCGAAGTGGACCTTCGTTTTTAAGTTCGGCAAGGAAAGGTACGAACATCTGGACCATCAAACGTAATAACATCAACGGTACTATAAAATTTAGAAATAATAATATATTAGTGGTCCGAATGTAGTTGGTTAAAACAAATGCCACTATACCAAGTTCCAAAATTTGCTTTTCCGCTTTTGAGATTCCCATCGGGATTAAATATCTTTTCTTTGACTTCACCTTCATTCCGACAATTTTTTTATTCTTCTTTGAAGTAGTTATCTGATCCATAGGAGTAGAAGCAGTGATTTCACACCCGGTTTGTTCACAAATTGATTCAAAAGTCGATGGATCAATGGTAAGGTTAGCCGAATCCCATAGAGGCATTGCGGTTTCAACAGTGTACGATCGATTTTTACGGAAGAAAAGCATGTAGTAAAAGAAGTGGGTGTTAAAAAAGAAACTGATCGGACTTTCACGCGTGACTGTGAGTTTGACCAGTGATTGGGAGTCCTTTAAATTTTAAGCCACGCTGATACTTGGACAATGAGAAAAGTCAATTGAAAAGCGAACTGAATCGAGCGGAAGCAATCGAGACGTCGTGAGATTGTCCCCGCGATCTCTGTTGAATCATAGACATTGATAAACTTCGATGGATACAGAAACTGGAAAAATAAAAATCTCAGTTCAACTCAAGAATTTCTGATCCCTTGATTTTTTGGCGCACTTTATATTTCATAATACCTAATTATGATTTTGTGTAGTCGTGAAATAAATAGTTTTCGATCTGAGGTTATTTGAATAATTTTGAAAAATATATTCAATATCAATCATAAAGTTAATTTGTTTACCGATTCAAAATTTAATCGCACTCTTTCATATTTGTAATATTCCGAAAACATACGTGGAGTCGGAAAAGCGTTCAATGCGGACCGAAATCACAGCGAAGTCACACAAGATTCTCCGCACAGGCACAGCCGATCCAAATAAAAACAAACAAATCCGCGTCCTATTAACTTTATCGTCAAATCACACGACAAAATTAAGAGAAAATTTATAAATATGACTGCTTCGAAATTAATCACTGCCGCTTCAGTATTTCAGGCTTTTGAGAAGGCGACCGATGCAAACTTGAAGAAATTCAACAAGTTTATCACTTCTGTATGTGTTTTTTTTTTGGTTTGACCTTTTATCAATGTTTACTGAAATTCCATCATTCTGTTTAGAATGCCTTCGTCGCTGCTGTTTATCGATTTTACATATTTATCATTGTATTCTTTATCTCATTCATGTTGATTCTAGTTCATCACATCGCTGGCAGTATGTATTCCATCTGTTCCTAAAAATTCTCAGCAGAAAAATATTTACCGTCATTACTTTTTTTGTTTCTTGCAGTTTTTCCTTACAAAACAACAATCGGCCGAATCGCCTATTATCTTCACGTAATACCAGGATCATTATACTTCCTCATCAGTATCTTACAATTCTCACCCTACATTCGCCAACGAAGCATTGAAAGCCACCGATTACTGGGAAAGATTTATTTCGTGCTTCAAGCGCTTTCAATCATGGGTATAACTGCGATTTGGCAAGGTGCGAAACTCGAAGGTGGAATTGGAATCTTGATCTTAGCTCCGTTTGCTATTTGTTATTGGGCGTGAGTTTTGATTTAGAAATTTTATTATGGGGATGTTGATGAATTTTTGGTGTTTACAGTGTGACTGGATACGCATCGTACAGAATGGCAGTTATTAAGGACATTCCGCAACATCAAATTTGGACTATTCGAAATACAGCGATTTCTTTTTCGATAATTTTTAGTCGACCGGTGTTTGTTGCGTTGATGCTTATGAAATTTAAGAATCCCGGTACGTTTGCAAGATTTGATTTAAAAAAATTTCACAATGGTGCTTAATGCTTTTTTCTTGCTTTTATAGATGGGACGCAAAGATATAATGACACTGAAATGTTATCGCTTGCCATCATTTTCTGCGCATACGTCTTTATTTTATGCGGTGAATGGTATATTTACGCACGATTTAAAAAAGGACTCTTTGCGAGAAATGATCAAGGTTTTTTGTTCTCAGAGAAATAATCATATTGAGATTAACCTTTTGGTTTTAGAAATCCAACCAACTATTCTTCTCGAAAAACCTCTTGTAACTCTGCCAGTAACAACAACAGCACCCCATGCGTCAACACCTCGTTCATTACTTCCAACGTCTAATTTTACGTCTATGAAACTTGTCAGCAAATACGAATACGCAGCGTCAAACACCACGCTTTTCAGATTCCAACTTCTTTCAAATTCGAACAGCAACGCAATCCCCGTGATGAATATCCCGCCAACTCACCACGTTACGCTTCGAGCAGTCATTGACAAAACTGAAGTTTTGCGAACGTATACCCCAATTTCTACAAATTTCGACCACATGAATGGACACGTTGATTTCCTGATTTCGAAAGCGAACAGCTCATTAAATACCAGTTTCTCGAAATATTTCATCTCATCGCTGGAAATCGGATCAGACAGTATCGAAATTTTACCAAAAGCGTATGGAGATTTCTACAGGACGAAGCAACCGGAAGTTTTGATGGTTGCGGTCGGAAGTGGAATCACACCGATATTTTCGTTACTGCAAAGTATGATTTTGGACTCTTCAAAGAATGCGAATATCAGACTTGTTTATTATGCCAAGAGTGGTGGTTAGTGTTTTTATTTTTTTATTTTACGATTTGACTGATTATTTAATGTTTTTTAGAATCCCAGTACGGTTCAATTGATAATGAACTCCCACTCGTCGATGAAATTATAAAATACCACAAAATCTCATCAGAAGGATCATTTGGATCTCGATTAATCTCATTAGACATTCGAGCCTCGTCAACAAACTCCCTTACAAAATACGTTTCCGAATCTAAATCAATAACGGTTTCAAACTCACGAATAACCATTGACTCGATTAAACAATACTTACCCGACTTGAACGGAGCGAAGAAAGTTGTAGAGAGTGCACGGGAGAGTTGGGATGAAGAGATTGGAACTTCGGCTTGTGTGTTTTTGTGTGGGTCGGTGAATGCTGAGAAAGAGTTGTATTCAGATTTGAAGAAAATTGGGTATGCCGATGCAATGATATGGGGCTTTGGATTAAATGGGCGTTAAGGTCAAAGATTCAAAAAGTTGCTGCTTTTTGAGATGGAAGATGGCACGAATTTGAACCTACAGCTCATTTGGTCAAGGATTTGAATGGATTTTATCTTTGATTGAGAATTTGGTGTTTTAAATTTACAATGGTTTTTCAAGTTTCCTTTTTTTATTGTAATAATATATTTCTTCTGAAGCTCTCATTAGTTTTGTTCTTCACATATGATTGAGATGATGGTGAATTACGTTGGATTTATGCAATTGGTGACAAAAAAAATATTTAATATTGATGTATCATGTTTATTTCATTCAATTGTTTCAAAGTACAACAACAGATAGTTCATTTAATTTAAAAATATCACCATTTATAATTTATCTGCAGCCTATTTCTCAATCTTCTTGATTTCCCCCCACACCTTGCCAAGTTCCTCATCAAGATTTTCTAGGTTCATTTTGTCCAACAAGTCCCATTCCGTCTCTCCAGCATAATCCTTCAAAAACAAATCGAGTCCATGAATAACCCATGTCAACAATACAAATACAAGTTCACATCCAACTACCACAAGTTCTCTTCCAAGATTCTGTCCACAACGAGAACAAGTCTATGCCAGCTTGTTCGGTTGTCTCCAGCATGAACAATGTTGAGAGATGGTTTCATATCTAAAAGTATCTGGGTTCTGATTGAAGCATACACGTTGAACTTGTTTTCTTGGAATTCCTGAAAATCAAATTAATCCGTCCTTGCTTTGAGATCATTGTATTTCAAGCGCTGCAAGGGCATCGACAGCAAGTGAGATCGCGATTATGTAATTGTTGTCTTGTTTAGAAAACATCTCTGTAGTGATTGAATTGTCTGATTCATTGCATCTCGAATGGAGTTTTACATCTTTTCGCAGTAACTTGAAAGCACGCTGGTTAAGTATATTCTGCGCCATGTATGTGATCTGTCTTTTGAAAAAATGCGCTAGAAGGGATTAAAAGAACAAAATAACAGAATTCTTTCGTTCAATTGAAATGCGCCACACTGCTGTTTAAATCAAATCATAAATTCTTGGAAATAGAACGATGGCGAAGGTGCGTGCTTTCATGCATCTGAAACTTTTATCATGTTTATCCACTTTTATGTTCTTCGCAAATTCATCATCTACAATTCTTGCTTTGAGGAGCCTTCTCACTCAAAATTGGTTATCCATTGCTCTGGAAAACTTGAAAATATGTCGATTCTGGAGGTATATGATTGTCTCCCACAAATGCTGAAATGGTCTACTCCTTAAAAAGTGCAACGCAATGTAAGGCTTGATACTTGTCCACAGCCACTCTTTATCCTCTGAAATTTAGTGTTGTATCAATTTAATAAACAGAGGGTTAACAATAAATTTAAACAAAAAATAAGCGTGTTTTGAGAGTACAAACAGGAACGTTTTCACTCTTGTGCATCACTCGTTACAGAATTTCTCAGTTTTTATGCAAATCTCTCCTGCCCCAATAAAAATTTTCACTGGGACCAAATTATATGATACTCAACATACACTCAAAAAGGATCATCTAAGCCTCTTCTTTTTTTCTTAAAACCAAAAGGGAGTCATCAGAGTAAACCGCTCAATTGTTGTTCTCCGTTGATCATAACTCAGTATGAAACCCATCGATTACCATTCAACCAAACTCGACGCTGCGCTCTCATATTCGACCGTGAAAATAGTGAAAGTTCAAGATTGGATTCTTGGATTGATTCATTATATCTTTTTATTTGGGATTCTTATTTATGTCATATATAATACAATTGGTAAGTAACGAACATCCTGAAGAAATTCAAATTCCCCAGTTTAACACCCCAACAGTTTCCCAGTTATACCTAAAGAAGTCTGCCCCGATTGCATCTTCAGTCAGATTAACTGCAGAGCTCAACTCGACGCTCCTTCCCATCCCGAGCTACTGCAATGCATCCGAAGTAACAGGATGTCTCTTCTGGAACGCCGACGATATTGGTACACCATGAATCCCGAAAATGATACATCAAATCTAACTGTATTTATATGTAGTCTATCCTGATTCTGGAGAAGTGAACACAATCTTCATCACTACCAAAGTCATCGTCGCCACAACCGCACCTCTCCCCGCATCGTGTTTCAATAACCTTACCATTGCCGGAATTTTGGCTGCAGAAGACAAAAAAGAATGCATTCCTCAACCCTTCAAAGAAGTTCCGGTTAAAAAATCGTATTACATCGCGAATGTGGAAGATATTACGATCATGTTTGATCACAGTGTGCGAACGCAATTATCAAACTCTGGAAATTTGGAGTTCGTTTTGAAGGATGAGCTTTCGATGGATGGAAAGTTGATATCGGGATGTAACAAAGATAATACTAGTCTTAATATCGATTTTAACTCGAAGAGTATGTGATATTTTTTTTGTTTTTGAAAGGTCATAAATGGTAAACCTTATTTTAATAGGGAGAGATGAAACGTATAAGAAATACGGGACAAAATTAGACAGTAATTCTCCAATATTAATTTAAGTATCACTCGGATTTAATTGCATTATTTAGTTTTAAACATTCGAGACTTGTTAACCGCATCTACCTGTGTTCCAAGTACGCTCGATAAAGTTTCAAATGCTCCCGATGCAGGGAAATCCGAAACATGGAGATCTACTGGAACTGTTGTTTCGAGTATTTTTGGGAACAAGTTTGAAATACGCTTGGTTAACTCTCATTTTTCAATCCAGTTCCGATATACTACGAGAATGAGGCTGGAAATCCACAGATTTTGAACTACAAATATTTCCCTGCGCAGAGTATGAATTTTTTTTATTATCAGTCTTCTTTTGTTTAATTGTATCGCACGAATGTTAGTGAACGCGACAAAATACCGAATTCAAGAGCATGTTAATAATGCTGACGGTTCAACGACTTATTACAAGCGTTACGGAATTCGTATTATTGTAACTCAATTTGGATCGATTGGAGTGGTATGCGCTTGAATCTGCTTTTATTGATTCTCGTTTCTTACACAGAAAATTTAGTTCGACTTTCAAGTTTTGCTGGTTAATTTGGTTGCTGGATTGGCGTTAACGAAAATTGCAAGTACTCTTGTCGACTTGTTGATGTTGTACATCATGCCGAGAAAGGAGTCGTATAAAGAGGCTAAGTTCGATGAAGAATTTATCGATAAATCCAAAAAATCTCAGCCATCATCGTCGGACCCAGCCAGAGGGAGTATTATTGCGTTGACCGTCGCGTAAATATTGCATCTTAGCTTCTTGTTTTGCGACTTTTCGGTCTTCTTTTCATTTGATATTGGTTTAACGTCAAATTCACAGTTGGTTTCAGTTTGTTTGTTTTTTTCTTTTTTATTTATTCTATGAGTTTTTATTTTATTGGTGATATCATAAACGACAAAAATTTTTATTATTTTCTACTCAATATACATTTAATAGTTTTTATCTTTCTAATATCCCGCAGTGAAAGCAGCGAAATGTTTATTATTTAATATTTTATTTAAAAGAAATCTTCAATCTATCCTTCTATCAACCACATATGATATCTCTTCAATCCCCAAGAAAGTAACATCAAGTTCATTCAATATCACTTGCAGCCCCTCCATATCGCCTTCTTCGATCGTATTAAAGATTTGTCGAATCGTAATCCTTCGCATTTTCGTAACGTCGTCATCAGACTCGCTTGGCAGTGAAAGCAACGTAATTGCATCTTTCAACCTACGAAAGAAAAAACAACAACATTTTTGCTAAATAAGCAACTTACTGAACCAAATTTGCTATTTAACTATACCTTGGAAGTTTCCCAATACGTGAACTCAAAATCGAAACATCCGTAACAAACTTGCCGACGCCAACTAACGTAAACGTACCCCTCTGAACTATCCGTTTAAATAAATAACAATCCAAATTTTTAGCCAGTTGTTTCATGACTTTTGCGTATAACACATGAGGTAAGTTCGCTTTTAACGTGCTCGTTAGTGTTTTTATCGTGTTTACAGGTTCAACCAATTCGGTTGACATTTCTTGTGCCGTTGACGTCCACGATTTCCTTCAAATATTTCTGTTAGCGGTGAAAAGGTGTGAGTGGTAAATGGAAACTTTTACTTTTTAGCGTATTGCCATAACGACTCGGTGATCTCTTGATCACAATCATTAACTAGAATTGATAAAATTCGATTGTATTCGTCGGTATACGCAGAGATTATACTATCGAAAATCGTGTCTCCATCTTGTTCAGAGGAAGTGTTTCCCTTCTTGATCGTTTCCCACATTTCCAAATAAAACTAAACATGCATAAATTTTTTAGCGAATAATAAACGACCTCTTATTTTCTGAATTACCAACTCTTCACCCCAATCCCGCAAAGTATGGCAAACGTGATTAAGAGAACTGCAATATCTGCTTAACAAGAAAACATCATCGTTTCGTTGCTCCAAAGTGATTTTTGGTTTGAAAGTGTTGGCATGATTATCAACTTTCCCGCGAATGAATTTTAGATATTCATCCAACAAAGTTAACTGAACTTCACTGAAGAACGAAATGCGTCGAAGGATATTGGGCAGCATTTTGTATCGTTCTTTAAAACGTAATGATTTAGTTAGCATAACTTTAACATTTGTTAAATGAGTTCTTTTTTAGAGTACCCGAAATTGTATCCAATAAGAGTATAAATCCATCACTAGCAATAGACAATTTCAGCTCATCGATATCAGTCATCGATTCAAACGAGAGATTCCAACAATCACGTCCATCGAAGATTTCAGCAAGTCGAGTCTTTCCAGCTAAAAATCACCGCGATTTGTGTTAAAAAAAATTCAAACATCCATATAAACTGAAAATCTGCAAACCTTCAGTCTCAATATCTATCCAAGCTGAAAACCACTCGTCGTTATCCGTAAACGAACTTAAAACACCGCCTTCATTCGAATTTTCTTTTAAATATTTCGAAACATCGTAGCCGTGTACGTCTCGTAAAGTTTTCGTAAACGTTATTGATTCCGTTACGGCGTGAGCAAATAAATTCGCGTCGGAAAGAAGTTTTGGTATATCTCGTCGAAACTTTTGCGATAGTATTTGTTCTAGCGCGTAAATAAATTCCATCTTTTTTAAAATATAACGAAAAATTGTTAATCATAAATGAAGTTGCACAAACCTTTGCGTTGATTTGCTGATATCCGAGGGACTCAAAGATAAGCTGAATTTGGGTTTGCAGGAACAAATTGTGTTCTTCAATTAAATTCATAACGTATTGAAATATCCATTCAGGCTACATTAACACCATTAAATTTGAAATCAAGTTTCCCCAAGGTGACAACATTACCTTATCCAATCGAGCCGTTGGTTTTCCTGGCTGATCAAAATGGAATTTTAATCGCAAAGCAATCGGCTTCACCATTATCTGGATTGGTAAAACCGGTCGCTTCAGTTTACCTGATTTTTCTCTGAAACAATCGTTTGTAAGTATAAATGAAAATAAATGAAGGTATGCATACGGGATATTCATTGATAGTAAGTCTCTGAAAACGGCCTTGATGTCATCTTTTAACGTCATAAATTCTTCGGACGCTTTTACTTGGTTTGGCCACTTGATTTTCGTCAATAACATGTTCAATTTCCTTTAAACAAATTTAACTTTCCAAGATTCCCTGAAATTCAAAAAGCTATTGCATACTCTTCCAAGGTGGCAGTGATATCCGAATAAACTGCAGTAATGCAGCCGAAAATATGACTTTGTAAGCCAGTTCGCGCATTCGGCGTTAAAGCATCATTCAACCGCTTGATCGATGGCCATGGCGGTAACTCCTTCCCACTTTCGAGTAATATATCTAAAGCTGAAGCTTCTTCAATGACTAATTTCGTCCATATCTTGCAAATTGTTTGATATGACACCAAACATTTCTCGATGGAGTTCGGGTTATGCGTTCGGATTTCCTCTCTGTAAAAAATACATTAATTCACTTGGATATCGTAAAATAATGTTCCGATTTACACTTACACTAGCTCATCCGCCAGTGATAGTAAACGTAAATACGTATGTAAAGCAGCAAACCGTTCCAATAACACATATTTCTCTGTTAAAAATCGAACTAGATCTTTTGCATCGGAAGATTCAGAAGATAACGAAGGAATGGACACGTCGTAGGTATCGATTAGGTTGAGTAATTTGTCTTTATTGGATTGAATTGAAATTAGGGTTTCTTTGGATTGTTTCGTTGATTTTAGAGATTCGTTCAGTTTCTTTGGATATGACTCGGCTTGTTTTGAAACCTATATATTTGATTAATACAAAGCAAGCATGGGTCTGTATGTTAATCTGAAGCAAGTTGTGAAATTAAGAAAACACAAAGGATAAATTACACGTTGCTGAAGTCTTTCCAGTTCGTTCTGATGCTCTGAAATCAGGGAATCCACTTTCGCAAGATCGGTTACGGACTTGAAATTTTCATTGAGAAATTCCAACACAGAAGTCATTTGTTGTCACCCAAGCCTCAACCCAACCAAACAACGGAATTCCACCATTGAACGAAAATGTCTATCAAAGTCAACTTACACGAGGAAGAAAAGGTACATCAATGTCACTATACGGAGAGCTTTAAATTTTAATAACATTTAACACTCTCTCGGGATAGATTTTGGAGGCCCTGGCAAGCGTGAAAGACGACTCAACTGAAACCAATTGGGTTGTCCTTACTCATTATAACGATGACCCGAATACCCTCTCTCTGCAAGTAATTTTTGGAAAACTCTTGACTTTCACTGGAAATATTGATTTGAATTACGATTAGGCCTCAGGAACAGACGGAGTATCTGGTTTGAAGAATACTTTGAGTTCGGACAAAGTTCAATACGCTATGTGTATACATTTTTGTTAATGTCCATGTTGATATCTACTGAATTTGAAGTTTTTTTAAGTGAGATTGGGAATTAAAGTTGACTTAAGGTATGTAATAGGATTCATATTTCTTTCTTATAGATTCTCAATTTTAATTATTATTTTCATAGCAATACCGTGAAATTTATCTACATTTATGTGAGTCATTGTCGATGAATTTTGTTGGTGATTAAAATTTAAGGTTGTTAGAACCTCGGAGAGAAAGTCTCGTTCGTTAAAAAGGGTCGTTTCGGAATTGTTAAAGGAGATGCGACGAAATATTTCCAGCCTCATCATATTGATTTCGAAATTTCATCGCCAGAAGAATTAGAAGAAGAAGAGATTATGAAGAAATTGCAGGATGCTGCGGGAACTGCTGACCATATTATGCAAAGCAAAGAAGGGAAACAGGTACAGAACGAAAAAAGGGTTGTATGATCCAATTAATGTGAAATACTTGTTTGATTTTAGGAGCGAACTTTCACAGGAGCGAGATCCGCGAATGTAAAGGCAGTAACGGCTCAGTTAGCAGCTACTTCTGTACAAGACACGTCCCCAACAAACTCTAGCCCTTCGCCTGTTAAACCCACTACACCATTCAAAACTAATGTTAACATCAGCAAATCCCCATCGAATGCGAGGCCTTCAGTTAATTTATCTTCAGGAAGTATGACATTTAGTGAAGAGTTTGTACATGCCATTGCAGATGTGAGAGACGATAAGAGCGATACTACTTGGTAAGCGACCTTATCCTATTGCTTGATTTTGAATGCTGAATTGTATTTTTAAGGGTTCTCGGGGCCTATAAAGATGGTTTGTAGTCATTCACAAACATTTACAAATACCTTTGATATGACAGTTATTCGTCCTAGGTAATCTCAATCAGCCCGTTGATTTAGTTGGAACCGGAAAGGACTCTATTGAAGACTTGAAGAACCTTCTTGCTGACGATATGATTGCGTATGGACTATTCCGGGTTATTGATTTAGTTGATGGACACAAGACCATCAAGTTTGCTATGATTGTATTTGTTGGTCCGAGCGTGTCGGCGATGAAGAAGGCGAAAATTGTGTCGCACCGTGGAGCAGTGACTACGCAGTTATCACCGTTCCATGTGGAATTAATGGCATATGATAAATCAGAAGTTTCTTATGAGGATATTATGAGTAAAGTGCAGTCTAGTTCTGGATCGAAAAGTTTTGTAAAATAGCTGGGAGAGATAGAAGTTGTTTCTGGAGTATTGTGATTCTAATAGCTACATGTCTAAACGCGTTCTGATACAGTGCATGGGAAAAAGAGAAACAGTCGTTCCTTTTAGCTGGCGTATGATTTCTGACAGGTTTGTGTCACAATATGGTAATACAAAAACATAAAGCCGTTTTCCCTTTGTCCATCCACTAACCTCTTCTCTTTTTCTCTCTTTGATTTCCCATGTTGCTCCCTTTCATCCGCCAAACCATCCATTGCAAATCGATGTTGAATTTTGAAATTGCCACTCGAAATTAAATAGGGAAAAGTTCACGGTTCTCTCGCTCGTGCCGGTAAAGTCAAAGGACAAACACCAAAAGTTGAAAAGCAAGAAGGTGCCAAAAAGAAAGTCAAAGGTTCGTGTGGATCCGAGTAATTTTACTTGTCCGTACATTAAATGTTTATGTAGGACGAGCAAAGAAACGATTATTATACAACAGACGATTTGTGAACGCGGTTGCTGGTTTCGGAAAGCGAAAGGTAAATTAGAAATTTGTGGTGCTTGAAAATTGATTCTAAGTGAATTTTTTTTTTAAAAGATGAACCCATCTCCAAACCAAAAGCAATAACCAGCTCAAAAACAAAAAATTCCCATCCCTCGATATTTCGCATCAGTTTATTTTGAATCGTTAATTTTGAGACATGGATGCAGTTCAATAAATATGTTGTGTTTATCGACCAATGCTTTGGCCTTTTTTTTTCAACTGGCGCACCTAACTTCACGATCGATGAGGGAACAAAAGTCTAATGATCTAAGATGTCTATATTTGCTGAAGAGATATACTATGAGTGTTGTTTAATCCTTCATCTCGTCAACGCTGAAATAAATTATCGACTACACTGGCAATTTCCGTCCTGCTAACCTATCCATAACCTTTTATCCAAATATTAGCCAAGGGCCAAGGTAAACATCAATCAGTTCGAGTTCGAACCTGTGATACTCCGGGTAAGTTTAATATCGTTCCGATAATCGGTAAATTTCTTAAAAATTGCAGTACTACTGGGAAAAAATCTCTGCAAAAAACAATTTTTACAGTGATGCCAACGCAAAAACCAAAATTGTGAGGAAATACCCAAACAAGTTTACAAATCCAATGGCTTCCACTATAATCCCAACCACGGGCCATTTCAAAAACACTAGTACAATTCCAAGAAAGAACGCTATCGTCCCTCGAATTTTACCCGGTCGTTGAAAAAAGAATATCATCGTTTTTTGGAATCCAATCACTAGAGTGACTCCCGCAAGAAACAATATCTATAATCATAACCGAAAAGAATTAGGGGTACTGTTCTACGGATTTGAAGTAAGCGACGAGCGTACGTTTCCAATTGCCAGTAAACCTCCGTCAAACAGTAAAACTACACCCAGTAACATAAACAAAACCCCAAACGCTGTTAGTCCCACTCCTATTTCTACAAATTCGAAATAAAATGCATTAGAATTTTATAATTTTCCATGAAAAAAAACGAACTTTGCGTATCTGATAACCACATTGTGAAAATATTACAAGATTTTTGACACTGAAAGCCATTTTCAAAACAATGAACATTCGACAACGAATTCTAATTTCGTTCGGATTACTTGCGCGTTGCTATGGATTATTCTGGAATTTGGAATTGTCGCATTTACTCGCGAATAGACCTGAAATTACTGTGCCGACTACAAGTTTTAAGCAACGTAGCTACTTCATTACATTATAAAAATCTCTCAAAGTTGATATGCTCTTCTGTTTTAAATAGTGAAAGAGGGGATATTTTTATATTCGAAGGGTCTGAATCCTTATGATGGAGGTATATTTCGACAGGTGATTTTGCATAAATAGATTCTGAATCTTGCTTTTGATTAACACATTCAAAAGTCTCCGATAGTACTCAAGATATACTCGATACTGCGAATTCCTCAACTATCTTCTCTATTCATGATCATCATCGACTGTTTAATAGCGTTCACTATTTATTATATTGCAATCGAGCGTGTCGAACACCAAAAACGTGCAATACAAAAATGGAACGCCGTTTCCGGGTCTTTCGAGAAAGATAACATTGAGGAAGAACCGAAAAAAGTCGATAAATCAGTTCCAAAGGAGAAGCCGATAGATCCATTTGATGCGCCGGCGTTATTTTTTGCAAATCCGTATGGGATCGCGACTTGTATTGCGAAATCGACTATTGGATTAAACTCTTTAGCTGTTGTTTTAGGGTTACTTTTTGCTATTAAAGGTAAGAGCTGTTGAATTGTTAATGTTTTGGAATGTGAAGATTTATTTGGGATTCCAGGGAAAAAGATTAACAGTATGATGAGCTTGGCGTTTGCGGCGTACCTCTCCATGTATCCGATATCGTTAATATTGCCATTTTCTCAGTTAATTGGAAGCAGGATGAATGTAAAGGTAATTTTGGGACAGAGTTTGCCTCGTGAGAGGTTTAATTTTGTTTTTTCAGCTTCTTCCAGTATTAAAACAGTCGATTGCTATATTCTTAAGCTTTACTGGAATATTTCTTGGTTTGTCATTCGTGATAACGTGGAGTTGGGACTTTGTTCCCGCAACTTTTGGAACAATGTATGATCTACCGTATTTTCTATTAATTTAAATAATCTCTTTGTTTAGATTTTTTGTTCCAGATCTTACGCTCAATATTGGATTTTATTGGTACTTTTTCATCGAAATGTTTGATGAGTTTCGGGTGTTCTTCATTTGCGTGTTTCAAGTGCTTGCAATCGTTTTCACGATCCCTATCTGTGTTAGATTCAGGTATTTTTTCCTCTCACTCTCAAAAAATTTCAAAGAATAATATGATTCAATAGAAACGATGGAGTGTTTTCCACCGCTCTGATATGTGCAGTAACTGCATTATTAAAGTCATACCCAACCTTTGGAGACACAACTTTGTATTTCTCGCTACTACCTCTATTTCCAGAGATTTTTCAATGTTAGTATAAAATCTAATTCTCAATCGGATAATCGGATTAATTCTAATAATTGATGAACAAAGACACGCAGCTGGGATACTTTATATCCGGCTTCATCATGTTATCAACAATGCAGTTTTGGATGATGCACCATCATTGGCTTTATAATGGGGCGGGCAATGCAAACTTTTATTATTCAGGGAATCTGCTATTTGGACTTGCCCAAGTGATATTGGTAGTTGATCTGGCAACAGCGTATCTTCGACGAGAATGGGAAATGAATAATCCCGTTCTGAGAAAGAAAAGAGTAGAAATAGTACACAAATATTAGCGCGTGAAATAAAGAAATTACAGCGTGACCTTTAATCGTTACACAACCGTTCCATTCATTACTCATCCAATCAAAATTTTATTCTGTCCACAACCCAGAAAAAAAAAACAACACAAAAAAGAACTTTATCCAAAAACTCTTAAACAATGGACGCAACTCTTCTTGCCAACGTTACTCGTGTTTGTCCTTTCCTCGCACGCACTCCCGTCTCCTCTCTTCGTGCTCTTGGTGTTTCCGTTTCTTCCCAATCTTCCTCATTCTCCACAAATTGTGAGAAACCAACCTTCGTTTCGAAATCAGCAACTACTGCGTTATTCTCTGCCGCTCAGCGTTGTCCAATCATGAAAACCGCCATCGCCGTGCAAGCAATCCGTCGAATTTCCAATTCTCCGGCATTCCGTCAAGCCGTACTTCGCGAGAACGAATCCCGAAACACTTCGGTCCCATTCCCGTTCGGCAAACCGATTCCAGAAAAATCATCGTCGAAACCCGTTAACGTAGAAAACATTCTCGGAAAAATTTATCCGGCCGAAAATTGCCCGGTTTCTTCGAAATCCGATCTGGACACGGAGTCAGCTGGGAGATCTTCGACGTTTGATTATGAGCAGTTTTATGCGGAGGAACTTGATAAGAAACATAGGGATCGTAGTTACAGATATTTTAATAATATCAATCGTCTTGCTCAGGCTTTCCCGACGGCTCATACCGGAACTGGAGAACATGTTACGGTTTGGTGTGCTAATGATTATCTTGGAATGAGTAAACACCCACTCGTTGTAAACGCAATGAAGTACGAAAAAAAATATGATCTGATCTGGAAACAATAATATTAACCTTTGTGTTTGTTTTTATTTTTTATAGAGAAACGCTTGATAAATACGGAGCGGGAGCAGGAGGAACTCGAAACATTGCAGGAAACGCACAACTTCATTTATCCCTCGAACACGAACTCGCGGATTTACACAAAAAACCGGCCGCACTTGTATTTTCATCATGCTTTGTAGCAAACGATGCGACACTCTCCACATTGGCGTCGAAACTTCCTAACTGTATTATATTCTCGGACGCATCGAACCACGCATCGATGATTCAAGGTATACGACACTCGCGAGCGGAGAAAATGGTGTTTAGACACAATGATCTGGAACATTTGGAACAATTGTTGAAGAGTGTGGATATTAATCGCCCAAAAATTATTGCGTTTGAGTCGGTTTATTCGATGTGTGGGTCGATTGGTCCGATTAAAGAAATTGCAAAGTTGGCGAGAAAGTATAATGCCATTACGTTTTTGGATGAAGTTCATGCTGTTGGAATGTATGGAAATTCTGGGGCTGGAGTTGCGGAGCATATTGATGGGATGGATGAGATTGATATTATTACTGGAACTCTCGGAAAGGCATATGGAGTTGTTGGTGGATACATTGGTAATGAGAATTTTCCATGCAGCTTTTTTTTTTGTGGAGTTCTCATTATTTATCTCCCGATTAGCTGGTTCTGCTGGATTGGTTGATCTCATCCGCAGTTACGCGCCAGGATTCATTTTCACCACATCGCTTCCACCACCGATCATTTCTGGAGCGTTGACGTCAATCCGTTACTTGAAAAAATCCCAAACGGAGCGATTTGGACAGCAATCAAACACGGTGAAACTCAAAAGTGTGCTTGACTCGATGGGAATCCCGGTTGTCCCGAACCCATCTCATATTGTGCCGGTGTTGATTGGAGATGCGGAAACTGCGAAATCTGTGTCGGATGAGTTATTACACAAGTACAAGATTTATGTCCAGAGCATTAATTATCCAACTGTCGCGAAGGGTGAGGAACGGTTGAGAATCACTCCAACTCCAGGCCATAATGAGGAGTTGATGGGTAAATTGGTTGATTCTTTGTCGACAATTTGGAAAGAGAGAGGGTTGAAGTATGTCAGTGACTGGGAACGTGAAGGTGGTCGTGCGAATGTTGGAGTTGGTAAGAAAGTGAAGCAGTTGGTTGACTTGAAAAAGTTTGGACCTGAAGTCGCTATGACTGCTTAAAGATCTTGTGTGCGCAATTCTTCTCTTTCCCTTTTTTGTTTTACTTTTCTTCTGTTCTTTTTTCTTTGTCGAAAACAAAATAAACATTTTCTCTAAAGTCAAGAATCTTGATCTTGGCAATCTTCAGTAAACAAACTAATTTATATTCTATTTTTGACCAGAGTCAACAGGAAATTAAGTGTTATTATTCAAAAAGATTAAGAACAGAACAATAGAACTAGTACTACTTCCAAGATCCAAAAAAATAAAAATTTGTATCAAAAAAAAAATTTAAAAAAAAAAAGGATACAAACACGCTCATTCAAACGTGTTGGTATAAATTACTGAAGACTTTTTGAATCCGTTACTAAAACACAACACTTTAGATAAATCACAATGAGATAACTTCAACCGCAAACTTACAATTGAGAAGCAGCACAAATAGTGTAGGCACCCATTTCATCAAAGTAAAGCCAATCTCCAACATCTAATTTGGGAAGCATTCCGTCTTTCACAATAATATCAATCGAATCACAAGTCGGACCCCAGATGCTACACTTATATCCCGGCTCATCAGGTGACATTTCCTTTCCGTACAAGAACGCTCCATCACGCTGGAGGATCTTTGGAGAGACAACAATGTGATCAAACATGATACAATTGAAACTTCCGTAAACTCCGTCATTCACATAGTCTACAGAAGTAGAAAATTAATTTGATAAGAGAAAAAGCAATTTCAAGATGGTGCTTACACATAATGTTCGTGGAATCCGATTTCATAACTTCTCCTTCAACACGACGAGAGCAGATGTTAACAGCAATAGTAAAGGCGGCGGAGACAAAGTAGCGTCCAGGCTCAGCAATAACTCTGACCGACGGTGGGAACAACTCATCAATCAAAGGAGCCAAACGAGTAGCAATTTCTCTGAACGAAATGCCGTCGACTTTGTCGCTTCCCGGAAAACCTCCGCCAACTTAAACAAATAAGGATCGGTTGGAATCGTATCAAACAAATTTAGAGAAAAGCAACATACTATCCAAAAGTTTAAAATCAAAACCCATCTGTTCCGCTACATCGAACACACTTCTCGCATTCAAAACCGCATCCGTAAACGCGCTTGCGTCAAAACAACCACTTCCGACGTGAAAACTACAGATATTAAAGCTATTAGCAGCCGAACCTACTGAAAAATATAAAAAATCAACTAACCTGACACCAACAACATCCAACTCCAACGATTTGGCCTCACTCAAAATTTGAGGTACCAAGTGCAACGGTGCACCAAACTTCAACCCCAATTTACAGATAGAACGAGAGTCATCAGCAAGGATACGCAAAACGAGTTTCGCATCAGGGTAAATCTTTTTAATTTTGTGCAATTCGTCCACGTTGTCAAAGGTCATATGATTGACTCCTTTGGTGGCAGCGTAGCGAATGTGTGAGGATTGCTTGCATGGGTTAGCGTAAATAATGCGAGATGGATCAATTCCTTGATCCAAAATAGCTTGAATTTCCGCCTGTACATATTGAGTTGGTTACATTCAATACAAAATAGTTAAGATCAAGAATATACCTTGCTAGCGCAATCAAATCCTGTTCCGAGATTGTTCAGGGTTTGAAGAACCATCGGATCCGGGTTACATTTAACCGCTGATAAATAAAAAAGGAGGGAGATGAGTAACGCATCAAGAAAAGTAAAACAGTCGGAACATACCATAAAACGGTTCAACACGAGGCAACAATCGTTTCCATTGCTGGAACTGACGAACTACTTGTCCAAGATCAGCGACAAAAAACGCATCTTCCGTATCTCCATCAACGAAATCCGGAGATGACACACGATCTTCCAAAATATCAGCTACTGATCGCTTCCCGAGTGACGCATGATCGAATATTTTGCTTTTGAAGAGTGGGTACTTCGCCGGCGACTTTGAAATTGAAATCGTTACCGGTTCATTTTTCGAGAAAGTATTTTGGGATAAAATTTGAATGCCAGGTGGGCAAAGAGATGATTCAAAAGTTTTCATTAACTTGGGGTGGTGAGTTTGAAGAGAAAGAGGTGGTTTTGAAAGTGTAAAAGATTTGAAAAGGTTTTGGTGCGGTTTCGAGAGGACCTAGTCGATTAGTCTAGGGCCCCGGGGTTATTAGTAGCGGACCTCAGCAGCGGTAGTCAGAAAACCAAACAAACTCGGAATACTCCCCAAGGAGGTTCTGAATATGACCAACAATGAGATCCATTCAATTCGCCAAAAATTATATAATCAAAAGAAATACCTGGCAAAACGCCAACACAAAGACTAATGTTCGAAGCTTCTGAAGCCGTATTGAAGGGCACAACGGGTTTCTCCCGAAGTGCAAACGAGTGTAAAAGGGCGAGTACCCGAAGGAAATTCCAACAAAAAGAGCGAGATTTGGCGAAACGCTCTTTATCAATTAATAATCAACAATTCGAGACAACAAATTCGTAACGATCGATTTGTTGCTAACCGAGAATTGAGGGGAAGTTATAAAACTTTCAGAGGGACAGTATACGAATCTCGGTTTGATTGGGAGGAAACGAACAAGTCCAAGCAAAATTAAGTTCAGAGAAAGAGTTTCTTTAATATACGCGAGTGAACGAGAGGAAAAGAAAGACGTCTTTTCCTTTACAAAACTTTTTATGGTTGTGTAACCCCAGAAGAAAAAACCATGTGCGACAAACAACATCTGATCGCATTCCGAAATCGCGTTCCTGCGTTTTTCGATTAATATATGTTTAATATTAGTTTTCCATTGATAAGATCTGCGGTCGACTACATGCTGATGACTCATTGTTGCTAACGAAATTTTGCATGAATAGAGTGGACAGAGCTCACACGCTTTTGGTTTTGAAAAGTAGCTCCTTTAAGAATCAAATTCTCCTTTTGCAACTTATCTGCTTTCAGAGCTCTTACATCAAGGCTATGCACTATCTGTCTTCAATTTGAATCAAGAATCATAACATGTTTAGATCAATATTGATTAATCTGATTAATTCTTCCTCGTGAAATATAGAATGACTAAAAATGCTACGCATCTAATTTCTTAAAATTTGGGACAAATCCTTAACATCTCCTCCCCTGAGCAAAGTAAATCAAACAGATATCTATGAAAATACTAAAGAACCTACCGATATGTTCCCGGATTTCTTCCGAGAGGAACAGAATCTCTACCGGCCAATCCACGACCAGTTCCGTCAGCGTTAAACCTTTGTTTATGAGTACCAGTGTATCCGCTGGTGCTTGTTAATCGATCAAACACTGCAGTTGACTTTGTACCAGTCGTTGGTTTGCCAGTTTTGTTTAGCGAAGAGTTTGAAGAACTTCCAGCTTTGTTGAGTGACGAGTTGGATAGGTTTACATCTTGTTTCTTTTGACTGTGCGCAATCAAATCTGACAGTCACGGAAAAAGTTTTTCAAATCATAAATGAAATAAAATGCAGATCTTTTACCCAATGTTTCGCTCGAGGCAGTTACAATCGATGCTTGCTCACGTTTTTGTCCGCGAGTGCTAGGCTTAGCAGCGGTGGTATTTGAAGTAAATTGCTGAACTTGCGAAGTTTCCAAATCGTCAAATCGCAGTTTTTGAGCTCCTGTATAGCTTTTCGTATCAGTTAATTTACCATAAACTCCATCTGTCTTCATTGTCTAAAGAAAGAAAGTGTTCATAAGCATACTCACCAACAAAATACGAAAAAGCAGTCATTACGGTTCCAGATGAGGATGGACCCTTCGTTTTACAAACATCAAACAAAATCGAATTAAATCTTTCGCCTTCTGGTTTACCGGGGTATCTTTTTTCGGCGATAAGCTTTAACCCATTTTGAAACTCGTCCCAATCGATACGACGAGCTCCCTTGGATTTCACCTTATTGAAAATGATATCGATATCCGTTGAGACGATACGTTTCCCGTCAATCAATTTCGTATCGCGTGCAAACTTTGCGAATTTCGCCCCGTCCATGGTTGGGTTACCACTGAGATCGGTGATTGAGGAGGAAAGATTGCGCGACGAGCCAAAGCTGCAGAAGGATTCATAGACTGTATGGAGGTCTTCGATAGTTGCCATTCCTCTTAAAATTGCTTAATTGTATTTGTGTTTCTGTTATATTTTGTTTGCGTTGAATTTAAAAAAATCCATTGAGAATCCAATCATAAAAATCAAGCCTAATTTATTTACCAATCATAACAATATTCTTTATTCACAAAGTGTAGTCTTACAATTAATTTACAGAAAGTCCATTATTTGGCATCCAATAACATCAATCCTGGAACCTCCAAATACACCTTCCACTTTTTTACAAATCTTGCCATAGTTGCACCATCTACAACCCTATGATCTGCGTTAAAGCTAACAGTCATAATCTCCTTTTTCACGATCTGCCCATTTTCATCAAATCGCGGTAAGCTTTGGATTCTTCCGAGCGCACCAATACACACCTCAGTCGACACGATAACGGGATGTAAAGTTGTTCCACCAATATTTCCAATATTAGAGAGCGTTATTGTACTGCCTGTCAAGTCGGCGGAAGACTGCGAAGAACCTGCATTTCGAATACGGTCGAGCTCTTTGGCGATCTGGAAGATCGTTTTGGATTCGACTGATTTTATGTTTGGCACTAGTAAACTAGAGTAGAAATAAAAGAAATTAGAGTACACAAGAAAGTTCAATGGATTTTTTTACCCAGCTGCGGTATCCATCGCAAACCCGATATTGTGATAATTCCGATACTTCAAACTCGCTGCCCCATCATCATCCACAACAACCATAGCATTTAATAGCGGATACTCCTCCAACGCCAACGACAATGCTTTGATGAAAAACGGCATGAACGTAATCTTTTTCAATCCACTCTCATCTTTTCCTTGGGAAAGATGCGAATTAATCTGCGCTCGACACTTGATCAACTCAATCAATTCAATTTCCTCCGTAAATCCGAAGTGCGGGACATTTAGTGACTTAGTCATTTGTTTGAACATTGCTTTTTGAATTTTCGTTAGTGGAGTGATGGTTTCGGATGGTGTATCAGCGATTGTGCGTGCATCAGGTTGTTTCGTTGTGGTCATGGGTTTAAATTCGGATCGGAGGTTGCTGGTGGTGATATACGATAGTACGTCTTCTTTTAAGATTCGTCCATCCTTTCCCGTTCCAACGACTTTCTTCAAATCCACCTTCTTGTCCTTTGCCAACTTTCTAACCGCAGGAGTAGTCACTATCTCCGTCTCTACTACATCCCCATCCTTTACCAAATTCTCCTCAGCCCGGTCTTCCGTTTTAGCGATCACATTAATTTTATCCGTTACAGCCGGACTTTCAACTTCCCCACCCTCTACTTCAATATCAACCAGAGGCTTCCCAACAATCGCCATATCACCCGCTTTATAATGTAATTTCTTTATAATCCCATCAAATCGAGATGTGATATTATCCGCCGCTTTGTCTGATTGCACTTCACACAGTTTATCAAACTGAGCTATTTTATCGCCTTGCTTAACAAACCTACATTTTAAATGCATGCCGTTAAATAAAAATCATTTGGAAGTGATTAGACAGGAATTTACCACTGTATAATTTCAACCTCAGTTGTACCCTCTCCAATGTCAGCGAGTATGAACGGAACAATTTTTGAAGACGGCGTAGCGTTATTTGAGTAATACTTTGCAAAAGCGGGGATAAAAGTGTGAGGAGGTGGGAATCGATGACAGGAATTTTGAGACAGCTGCTCAAGACATTAATGATAAATTTATTAGAGAGCAAATACACAGACATACGCAAGATTTCGATCTATTGTTGAAGAATCTCAATATTAAACGGTTCATCTCAAAATTATGACGACTTGTTCGAGACGCGAACGAGAACAGCAGTGGCTTGTCTGTATTTTCTGACAAGCAGCAAAATCCAACAGAAATGGTTGCCGAAAACGAAGAGTTCTACGTTCGTTATTAGTAATATACTCGCCTTGAATGTTATATTCTCGTACTAAATAGTATATTTTACGTATAGTACTGGTCATATGGGTAAATTTGGGCACGAGTTTTTGGAATTCGAATTCAGACCGGATGGGAAACTGCGTTACGCTAATAATTCGAACTATAAGAATGACACGATGATTAGAAAAGAAGGTAAAATCCAATAACTATGCGACAGTTTTCTTTTGCTACGGTTGAATTGGAGAGATTGAGAAATTAACGTTATTTTGGTTTATTTGGGGTAAACTGAATTCCGTATCGTAGTTTACGTTAGTCCCGCGATGCTGAATGAAGTTCGAAGAATTGTTGAAGATAGCGAGATTATGAAGTGCGACAATTGAGAAAAATCTACTTTGTTTTCTAATTTATTGCGTTAGGGAAGATGATAAGTTATGGCCAGAACCAGATCGAGTCGGTAGGCAAGAGTTGGAAATTGTGCTTGGGAGTGAACATATTTCATTTGCCGTAAAGAGCCATCTCATTTTAGATTTTTATTTCCTCGAAGTAACTATTTTCATTTGCACCAATAGGCCGCGAAGATTGGTTCGTTAGTGGATATCACGGATTCGAAGGATCCAGATGGATTAAAAGTGTTCTACTATTTGATTCAAGATTTAAAATGTCTTGTGTTTTCTTTGATTTCCTTACATTTCAAGGTACTTAACCCACCATTCTATTTTATTCCGTGTATGGAATCACCTGCTATTTTTTTTATTTGTGTAGATCAAACCGATTTAAATAACGCGTTCATTCTTTATCACACATTTGAAATATTTGAATATCGAAATTAAATAAAACCCCAATGTCTTTCAAAAATCATTCAATTTCAAAGTTCTTGATGAATGCAAATATCCCATCGAGCGTACCCAACAACAACATCGCAATCCCAACACAAAAATCAAGCACTTTTTTATTCTGCGATAATGCGGGACAAGTTAAATCATTGAAAATTCCTGATATCGAGCACAATTCAAGTATCAATTACAAATCCAATAATGGGGTGATTGAATATGACGCAGTAAATGCGGAGTGCGTTGGAGAGGTTGAAAACGGTTTGCGTGCACACGCTTTTCAGAATCGTTGGGGAGAGGAAGGAAAAAAGAAGGAGGCGACGTTAGTCGGAAATTTGACTGTGAGAGATAAGATGGAATATGATGAGGTTGTAGAGTACATTTTGGTTTGTGGAGTAGATTGGATTTCGGTAATCAGGACTGCATTTTTTCTCCTCACTTTCACTTTTTCATTTTTTATTTGTCTTGTTCATCAGATATATGATCATACTGGATCGCTCGAGCTATTCGCAGATTCTTTTACAAACATGATCTACAAAAACCGGAAAGATATAGAATCAATTCCCGAAACTATTTTCTCAAACGCATTCGCACTTTTACGTTCAACTTTGTTCATTGGAACGTCAATCGGCGAGATAATTTTAATCGAACTTCCAAATGTTTCAAGTCCACCGGGTTATCGACCAAAACTCAAGCAGAACTGTATGTGGATAAATGACGGTGCTCGTCGGATAAATAACCGTGGGGTTTGGTGTATGTGTGCGATTGAGTCTTTGGATTTGGTCTTTGCGGGATACGACGTTGCGGAAAATGGATTGGATGCATTTGTTATGACTGAGAACTCAAGTGGGGTTGATAATGAGACGGAAACTGTCTTTAAAAATTTGCAATTGGATAAAGAGCTGCGAGAGTATTTTTTTTAAAAGAATTTATTGACGTATTCGCTTATATATATTTTTTTTTCATACAGTATAGTCCCCACGGCACTTTCGTATATTACTAAACCGATTCAAACCTCACAAACGAAAGAAGCTGAGCAAAGGTTATATTATTTGTTAATCGGGACAATAACCGGGAAAATAAAAATCATGCGGATTTCTCAACAACAAACAACCAAAGAAATTTCAGTTTGCTCTCCAATTTGCGAGATAAATGCACATTCAGGGTACATTCATGGAATTGAAGTCTTTCAAGAATTCGTATGATTGATTATAAGAAACATTTCAATTTATTTTAATTTTATTTTTCAAGTTTGCATCATTTTTTGAAGACGAATTATTTATTTGGAAACTCCACCACGAAACACCTCAAATTAACATGTCACTAATTGCAAAAATCAGACCATCGTACATCTGCAGATTCTCACATCGTAATATTTGCGGCATGAGATCTGTAAATTGGCGGAATGGACATAAATTAAATAATCAAATGTCGATGTTGGTTTTAAATAGTAGTTCAAATGAATTATTTATTTTGTCTTTTACAGTTTGAAAAGATTTAAAAGGGTTTTTTATCAATTATTTAAGTGTTAAACTTCGCTTTTGAGGGTTAGGATTGGTCTCTTGACTCGATTTTCGATGTTCAAAACCTTCGAAAACAGATGTCTCATGTTTTGCTTCCCAAAAACACACTTCCAGCACTTAGTGCCCATCCCATTCTTGAACTGTGTTCTCATCACAACAAAATAACCCGAGAGTTCTTCAAGTTCCTTTCTCTCAAAGTCGAACATCAAATATCCCCAGATATTGCGCGATATACATTTAAAATGAAGTTTTGAGATCGCAATTTACTGTCTTGACCAGAAAAAAACCTATTTGTTATGGAGAACACCACGTCGCACTGTTCATTTTAATGAATTTTACAAAATTCGACTTTAAACAAAAGATGGATATTTAATTGCTCTTAATTTACTTTCGACCAACACAGCATAACAAACACATCCATTTTTCATTTAATCTGTTCGCTCTCGTTCTCGTTCATGTTGATAATCATCAGATTGCACCATTTTTATACCATTTAGAATTACTGCCATGGCGACTCCGAATACCAAGAAAAATCTCGCAAATGCTGTAACGGTTGGGAATTCTCGATACAGTATGACACTCGATAACACCGTACTAATACAATTACATCAAAAAAGAGACATACATTTAAATTATGATTTTTTTTGCAAACACTAAAAAAATAAATCGGATTTTACCAGCAATTGTAAGCGGCATAAGATATCGGTCCATACTGTGATAACGCAAACTTCCCTAACGCCATCTGCTTAAAGAATTCCTGCGCGATTACAGAAGTAATCACCATCGCCAACAACACTCCAACGACTTGCGAAGTCTCAACCCCATCAGTCACAACATTCACATGTTTCAGCGTTTCCGTAACACTGGTATTCAAATACTGCGGTCCAATCGAAAAAGTCGGAGCCGCGACGGAAGTGGTAGTCATCGTCGGTGGATACGTCAAAACCGCCGAAACAATTTTCGCCACCGGACTCGGACTCGGTGATCTAACAATATTATTCGCTACAGAAACCACCGTTCCGCCACTGGCGCCCGATTCATAATATTCCAAAGCGGACAGTCTGGCAATTAACGATAACGCTTTCCCGCAATTCACATTAATCGCACCAAAGAGTCCGATTAACCCAACGTAATTCAATAAACTCTCTTTCCGTCGGACGAGAATCTGATATGATGTTAATAAAATCAACGTGATTATTGATATAAATCCGTATGATGATGATTCGGAGGTTATTAGTGATTTGATTTCTGATACCGAATTATGTTGTTTGGATTGTTGCTGTGATTGTGAGTCAGAATCGGGTTTGGGGGCAAAGATTAGGATTAAAAGGACGCCGAATGAGATTAAAATGTATCCGCGACGTTGTTGATGCGTGATTGTTTCACCGAGGTATTTTGATGCGAGGAATGCCGAAGTCATTACCGAGACTATACCCAATGGTGTTACGAGTGACTATAGCAAAAACGAGGCATAAGAGATAATGATAAAAATAATAAAGATGAGACAATACAGCTGAAACAAACGATAGAGCCAACCTGAAAACAAAATCAAAAATTTAAATTTCAAAATTTCAAAAAATCCAGAAACACTGCATACCAGTTCCCACAAAAATCACCTAGATAAGCCAGCGCAAAGCCTAATAACCACGTAAAACTGCAAAACCTCGTGAAAAACGGGACATTATTCGTATGCCGGGAATGGACCTTATTCGAATCGTGTGTGGGTAGCGGAGTCGCAGCGAGGGTATTCAGAGCGTATTTCTGGAGGAACGAGCCGATGCCGACGCACAACGAGCCCAGGAGACTCGCCAGCACTCCATTATACACTGCACTGCCACTCATCCGCTGTCTTCCAACAAAAAGGCGTGCGCTATCTTATCAAACCACTTTCTCAAAACCGAGTTTCTTTTGCAGATGGACACTCCAACAATAAAAAACCTCCAAGCTGAACGCGCATTCTCAGGCCGCGATATGATAGGTTACGGCGACGAAACACCAAACCCGCTCTGGCCAAACAATGCAAAAATCGCAATCTCCTTTGTCGTGAACTACGAAGAAGGCGGTGAAAACACTATTTCAAACGGCGACCCCGCGTCGGAAGTTTTCTTAAACGAAACGCCCGGTGGAACTCCACGCAAAGCTCGCGATCCAAATATGGAAACGCAGTATGAGTATGGAAGTCGCGCGGGAGTATGGAGGATTTTACGGATGTTTGAAGAAAAGGGGATGAATTTTACTTGTTATGCGGTTGGGAAGGCTGTGGAGTTGAATCCGGAGGTTATTCAGGCTATGGTTTCGAAGGGTCATGAAATTGCTTCACACAGTAAGGATTTGATTGTTTATACACGTATTGTGTTTATGTTGGTATTTCTGCAAGATTATAGGTGGATAGATTATGCGCAACTTCCAGAGGAAGCAGAACGAAATCATATTCAGGCAGCGTTAAGTGTTATTAAATCTGCTACGGGTCAGTTCCCACGAGGTTGGTATACGGGAAGAATAGGAAAAGATTCACGAAGATTAGTTTACGAAGAATATCAACGAGTATTAGATTATTTTCTTATCCGAAACTTGTATTTACTTTTTTGTATAGATGCGGATTCCGTTACTTTATGACTCAGATGCTTACAACGATGATCTGGTAGACAAAAATATTTGTTTCTATTGATATATCAATTTACCGAAACTCTTCTGAAAGCCATACTATTTGGATATTGGTGAAAACGGTCACTTGGTTATTCCGTACACTCTCGATCAAAACGACATGAAATTCTGCGTGGTAAATACACTTTAATTCCCATTAAATACATATTCCAAAACAACATATCTCTCTTAGGCACCAGGATTCACATCGGTTGACGGATTTTTCGAATACCTCAAAAACTGTTTCGACGTTTTATACAAAGAAGGAGAAGTTTACGGGATGCCAAAAATGAGTTAGAAACATAAAAAATCCGCGAGAATACATATGTATATTTTAATTCTATATCGTTCACAGTGTCGGTTGGATTACATTGTCGATTGGTCGGTAAACCGGGAAGATCAGTTGGACTTCAGAAATTCTTGGACTACGTTGATTCGTTTGGTGATAATGTTTGGGTTGCGACTCGTGAAGAAGTAACGTTTGCATTTTTTTATTTGCACGGATAAAAATGTCTCATCGTTTTCTTTTTGTTTAGATTGCTATTCATTGGAGAAGTGTTCATCCTTATATCCCACCAGACGAAATTTCGACTCCCCCCAAAGAATAAATTCAAGAGATTATATTGAAAATTTTCAAAGAACAACAGAAAAAACATGAAACAACGCACAAAATTTTTTAACCAGATAAATTGACTTCTCAAAATAGTTACATTGAAGAATGCGCTGAAGGTTTACAACCTTTGCCAAAAATTGAACCACCACAACAACGATAACGCAACTCGCCAACTGGGATACGTGAGTGCTCCAAAATTTCCAACCACTCCGTCCTTTTTTTGTAGAGTTTATCATACGACAATTCCGAGTTTCCGGCGCTCTTGGCCTTTTCCATGAACTCCCGATACTCGTTCTCGTTGTAAATTTCATCGTACCTGTGCGTTCCGCAAGAAATCGATTTGTCATTGCTTTTGAAGAACTCTCCGCATACTTCACATTCAAATTCACTTTCCACAGCGGATCTTGGCCAATTAATCGTCTCCTTATAACGTTTCGTGATGAACGGATCCTGCGAAATCACCGCCACCCACACCTTCGACGAAGAATCCATAACCGCTGGAAGATCTTTAATGTACTGTAATGTCATGGCGAGAAGTTCTTGGCGTTGCACGACACTATCACCTCCCGGATCTTTCCAAATTTGCGCTATCGAGTCGAGATCGAAAATAATTATAGAGCTTGGGTAATTTTCGGCCTCTTCCATCAACTGTTGCAAGAGCTCTTTACCGCGATGCTACAGCAAATATTTTATTAGTGATTTTGTAAATGAAGGAGTTTTGACGGACCTCGTCGAGAGCTTTTCTAGCAGAAAGGTAGCCGTTATCGAAAAGTTGGATAAAATGCACATTAATCTGGAATCCGAAGTCCAAAAACCACTGAATTATGTCGCCTTTCGAGAAAACTTTCACTTTTTTGCCTCGTTTCAGTGTTTCGACTTTTCTGGAGCCGCTCAATTGAGCAACAGGCAAAGCTTCAATCAGTTGCAAAGCCTTTTTACGTAAATACCAACGCACGTTCTCCGTAAACCACTCCTGACGCTCTGATATCGACATCGAATCCGAATCTCTGCTGAAGAGTTTTTTCCGAGATTGAACAAATTCCCTGATAAAAGAGGTTTGTTCCTCCGTTTTTATCGTTTCTTCGAGAATATCCGCGATTGATCCTTCTTTCAGCCGTGTACGGAAATTGTTATCCGCACAGTCGATAAGAAACTTTCCTAAATGCCTAAATAGCCCCACCGCCGACGCCAACTCTCGATCAAAATTACACGATTCCATTTTTTCAGCAATGTCGGTCATCTCTTTGTGATCAGCAACTTCCCATCTAAAACGCGAACGGTCTGTAATTTGGCACCTATCAAGAAGTTGCAAAAGTGATCCAACCGCTTCTAGAAAGTTACGCTCGTCGTCATTCGCTAGTACCTCTAATTGGACTTGTTCTAATTCGAGTTCAACGCGGCCTGCAATGGATGATCGTGAGCGAAGAGAGCTCTCGTCGATGAGCTGGACGAATATTCGTCCACTTGGTGTACCGGGAAATTGGCCTCCTTCCTTTCGCACAACAGAAAGAATCACATCTTGAATCACGTTAAGAGAATCAAACTCTTTCGACCGTATAAAGCCGCCGATGTGCAACAGATCTGGAATGTAGCAGCCACCAAATAAAACCTAAGGTAATCAGTTTAGTAAGGGTAAATAAAAATAAATCAAAAATAAATAAATACTCACTCTCTCCATGACAGCACGGTCACGCACCAGTTTCAGAACGTATTTCTTGGTCAAAGGCCGACGTTGTGCAACAGCATTGTCGGCAGCAAGAATCAGCGACTTGCGGGTTGCGTCGGTTGAGAAGTTAACCGTAGCGCGTAGAAATTCGTCCTTGATATCAGTAACATCAAAGGGCTCAACTTTATCTGGCATCAACGATTTATATTCAGATGCAATTTTTCTTAGCCAACGCTCTCTTGATTCAAATGATGTCCTCCCTATAAAGATTTTGTAATTCATTCTCCGAAGAAACGCTTCATCCATAGAATGAATAATATTCGTTGATCCAAAAAGAGCGAGGTTAGGAACATCCTTTATCCCTGAGAAAAAAAATGGAAAACTTCAAAAAATAAATACAACGAAATATACCTCCAATGTAGCCCAAGAGCAATCCCACCAAATCTAATTTGTCTTTTCCGCCATGATTAGCATGCGCTGTCCTATCCGGTGCAAGTCCATCAATTTCATCGACCGCTAACACACACATCTGCCATGGAATCTTGTGGAATATTAATCAAAAATAATTAGAAGAAGAATCATGCATCGAATACCAGCTTTGACCATTGCGCTAATGTGTCCATCATTTTCTCACTGTCACCAACAATTCCTTGGTTGAAAAACGCCGGCGTTATCGGATCACAAACTAAGTGAACATTGAGAAATCTACACAGATATTTCACGACTGACTTGATAATGTCTAATTAATTGTGAATTCAAGAAAGAAACAATTTTAACTGACAGTTTTCCCAGTTCCAGGTGGGCCCTATTAAGAAAACATTATTATCATAAAAATATTGTATTTTTGCCACCTTACCCAGAATAAAAAGCCTCGAGGTATATCTGCCATTCCTCGCCAATAATTCTGGAAAGGAGCGAGACATGTACTCAGCTGATCCGCAACTTCTCTCACACCAATCAAGCCGACGGTGTCATCGGTTAGAGATTTAAGCGCAAACTCGCAGATATCAGAATGAATGGGGGGAAACGGTACTTCTTGATGATATTTGATGCACGAAACAAAGGAGAAAGTCACGTTTCGAATCTCTAAAGATTGCTCCGTTGAGTATCCATCACGCTTATCATCATCCTGTCCGAATGGATCGAAAGCGTCTTTTTGATTGCACGGCCAGTGAATATGATGAAGGAATGATCTTTTCGGGTTGACTGCCTTCAAAAGCTCTATCTCAGATTTTGTTAAAACCGCCTGTGTTGTTGGTTGGTTGCTTGGCATTTTTTTCCATTTATCCTCTGAAATATACGTAGTGGAAAGAGTGACATGCATCCCGAGAGGAGGAAAACATCTATAACGGAAGGGACTCAAAAGTTTTCGTTGATTGTCTTGCCTCTTCTCTGAAACGCAACGCTCGTGAAATGGGCTGAAAAACTTACATCAATAACATGCAGGTTAGCTTCAAATGCACTTGCCTCGGCCAAATTTCAGCATTTGATTTATTCTCCGATATCTCAATCCACTTGAGACAGAATTTGTGCAGTCCTTCAGCAAGATTCTCTCCAGAAACGAGCTCCTTATCGATAATATTGCTTACGATAAGATTTGAAGAATGGACGTAGAAATAAATATTTTTATCCGCTAAACTCTCAACCTTCAGCGAGTACTAAAAAGTACAATTATCAGAATTTCAGAAAGTTACAAAAAAAAAAAAGAATTTTTGAATTTTATCAGTACCTCTTCAACGATTTTGACAATATTTTCAATTCCGGAATCCCAATCATATGTTTTTGGATTCAAATAACCAGAGTCTTTCAACTCGCCAAGTTTCACACGTAACTCACTAACGGAGGAACATAGTCCAAGAGCATTCGTTATTCGCAGCTTTGAACCATTAAATTTCACTTTGTCGCCCATAAGCGAGATAGAGTCTTTTTCGCCATCGAGGAATTGTTCGACCTCCCCCTTCGAATCAGTGAGGCTCATCGTCACCATTTCGAAGCGCCTTGTTTCACAAAGGCTGACCAATTCAAACATGCAGTGTACATGCTGTATATACTGCGCATCGATTTAATTCAAATGAAAAATATTACACTTAGGAGCCTTCAGAATCAAGCAGAAATACATGGTTATTTACCTCTGCGTCTGGTGATGTGCAGCAGTTTACATACGCAAATCCACAACCATGGTAACTCAAAGGACCGATGTTTGGATGCGATAAATATAGATGTATTGAAGAAATGCAAAGAATAATATATTAATTAATTCGCGAATAATTTATTAATGTCCTGTCCTGGGACCGATCAAGGTAAACAAGGAGTTTGGGTAGGCTGAGTGGCGTTGTACACGTTTCAATGGAAGATTTTTTTGTGAGTTTCTTTGAATCGGACTGTTCTGTCTCCACAGAGTTCTCCAATTCGATTAATCCGGACTCAATTTTCAATGATCAGTGGGTAGGAGAAGATGATAAAGCTAAGGACGACATTCCCTGGACAGAAGAGGAACTGGACTCGTTGACCGTATGTGAAGACTCGGAAGTTGAAGTTGTGGAGGATATAAACGAAGTGCAAGATGGCGGCGTTGATCATATATTTGCGAATTTGGACATGGAAAACCTAAACGAAGATGATTGCGATTATATTGGTCAATCTATTGACGAATTTGGGAAATTTATCCTGTCCCAAACGTTGGCGGCACATACCAATTTTAAGCAAGCTTGTTTGGATTTTGAAAACGCTTCTCATAAGATAATAGAGGTATATTCAAGAACGTGAGGAAACGATAACGATTTATTTTAATTGGTTTTTTAGATCGAACAAAATCAATCGGGGCTCGAGTTGGAGATCAAGCAGGTTGAAGAGAAATACAAAAAATTAGAATTGGAAAAAGAGTGTTCATTGAAGGAACTTCATAGTGCGCAATCGGAGATGTACCGTATCGAGGCCGAAATTGAAGAGTTAGTTTCGCAACAAACCACATTGGTTGAGCACTTGAAACAAATATCCCTTCAAAAAGCTGAAAGCGAGGACTATTATCAAACTCTTGAACGACATGCGGCTGAACTCGAAACACATTTGACGAAAGTTCGAAAAGAGATGGCAGCAATGGCTGAGATGATGAAAACTGTGGACGCCGAGATTTCCAAAGAAGAGCAAGAAATGACCAGCGTAATTATAATAAAATTTGGAAACTTTTTTATATAATTGTTATTCCTAGGCAAACGATGCGGTTGTTGTAGGACTAAAATCTTTGCGCGAAATGGAATCAAACCGAAATGAAATCATTCGACGCATTGAGGAAGAAAAGGGACTCTTGAACGCGTAATCAGAAAATTATTATTTTTATTATTTTTCATTTCTAAAACGCTATTCACAGTGCAATGGCGGAGATGAATGCACTTCGCAAGATGCAAAATTGGATAGATTTTGGGAATTTGGTCTGTGGAACGGCGGTTGTGGTATGTATATTCTGTTATTATCGCTCTTGATATGAAAAATTTACTGTTATAGATTGGAATCGCAACTGCGCTTATCAGTCCACTTGGCGGAGCAATTTTGACTTGCATCGCTGCGGGCTACAAATCTTTTTCGAGCGAAATGACTCGTCGAATGGTCCTCCGGGAAAGACACCTGCAGGATACGATACAAAGCTACAAATTGAACATCTCCCGGCGTCAGCAGCAGCTCAATGATATTACCGAAAAATCCCTAACTCTTGCGAAAGATTATCGAGAGAACATTACGATTCGAAATCAAAAACGCAAACTTGTCGAGGGGCTTCGAGCCAAAGCTGCACTTCTGAAGACTTCTTTCGCCATGGGGGGGAAGAAAGAAACCTTTCTGAGTCTGCGACTCGATATTACGAAGAATAAGTCTTTACAACACTCGGAACGTATTAGCGAGTATAATCAGACAATTGGAAAGATCAAAGATAAAATTGGTGTAAAGTGCAGCGAAAAGGAGAAAAAGAAGCAATCTCTGAAAAGATTGGAAGGCGAAGTAATTGTCGTTGAACAAAGACTTCAGTCGTCGGTTCGTCACTCAGAAAAATTGACCAAACAACGCGGCGAATTTAGGAGTCAGCTTTTCAAAGAGTCGTACTTATTCCAAACTCAAAAACACATATTAGAAGCCAGAGAAATTGCGCTTAAAGATGTGCGGGAAGCATGCATTCAGGTGAAGCGTGTTGTGAAAGAAAATATGAAGGAAATTCACAACGTTGCCCTTCGCAAAAATTTTAGAAAATATTGATGAGCAATGGCAATTTCACATTAATGATGTTTTTTTTACTCTGCAATACTGCTACGAATAAAGGGAAATTAAAAATAACTACATTGGCTGAGGAAACTCGGCAAACACGATAGAAGGTTTTGCGATACGACCGTTCAAAATCGATCTCAACCCAGGGAAGACCGTGAAGCGAAAGAACATATCCCTTTCGTCGGGAACTCTGTCATCATCGAAGTCATCATCGTCACCGGGTCGAACACATCTGTCTGAAAGTTTCATTTCCTCCAGATTCAACCTTTCGGGAGGGGTTTCGCCAGTTAGGAACAAACTGAGATTGTTTTCGGCGATTGTGCGATAATTTTTTCCATTTTTGTAAAGTTCTTCACTTTGAGGAGGTCTGTTCTGAAGCTCGCTGTTTTCCAAAATATTCCCTTCCGTAAGTACAAATTCGCGTTCAAACACTTTTGCTATCATTTCTGGAAGCTGGAAATAATATATTTCCAAACCGGTCGCCAATAGCTTGAGCTTAACCTCAAAGCAATTCCTATATACTTCGCCTATCACTTCCTTCACATCGTCGCTAACATCCAATCCAAGTGCTGTGCAAAACGCCGACACAGTTTCTGTAAAGTTAATTCCTTGTAAACGTATGGCGTCAAAAACGTCAGTATCAAGCTCCCCACGTTTATACTTGAGCTGAAACGCCGCCCAAAGCTGGCGAGAGTGGTAACTGTAGTGAGATTTATCCAAAATTTTACGAAAGTCGGAGGACAGGGAGCCGGCACTTTGCAAGACTAGATTTGCCGTTGGTTGGAATATCGGAAGGAACATTGAGATCAAGAGCGCTTGTAAGACCATCCTTTGGACAGACGAGCTGATCTTAGAGGGGTAACTCTTTGGTTTTCCGCAAGAAACTTTGAAGACGACCTTCAGAAGATCTTTACAGAAGCTGCTTAAACCGGTATCGCCCTTTTCGTTGGTTGGCTGCTCATCTTTGATAAGGTCAACAAGTGAACCCACCCTTTCGAAGAATTTAACATGGAAATCTTTAATAATTTCCGGTTCAAAGAGATCAGACTCCACATGATCTAGCAAAAAAGAATAAACTACCAACAGACATTCTTTAAAGTGCTTCTTACCTAAGTCAGAACATAATCCAAGCTCAGATCGGATTTGAAGGCGAAGGCTAAGCTTTTCTTCGTTCATCCGAGCAACTTGTTCCTTCAACGATTCTATTTCTTTTTTTTGACGATCGATATGCCGTTGGAGGTTTTCGTTTTCGTACGTAAGTTTACTGTTACGATCGCGCAATTGACCAACTTGCGTGTGGTTATTGCTAATTTCGTTCCGGAGTAGCGAATGTTTCTTGAGCATCTCTTCGTTTAGGGTTTCCAGGGTCTTTTTTTCGGTCAGCAACTTTCGATTCAATCTTTCCAAATTCTTGCGATCGTCGCTTTCCTTTCCTCTCGAAAGCCTATTCACCACGTCAGCAAATTTTTCGTCCGGTCGCGCTACGTTCTTTAATTTCTCATAAACCTCCTCATACTTTCCATAGAACTCCTTATACTTTTCAGAAACACTCTTAAACTTTCCATAAACCTCCTTATACTTTTCAGAAACCTCCTTATACTTTTCAGCAAGTTCCTCATAGTTTCCAGAAATTTTTGCACATTCAACTTCTAAATCAAGATACATTTGTTCGTAAACGTTTACATCTGACATCAAAATATCTTCGGGGGTTCTCGGCCGGTTGCTCTCTGCAGGTTCATTCGTCTCATCTTCCGAATTCCCCGCCTGGTGTTCCGAGGCTTGCGCACCATATTTTTGGTGTAGATTAGCAGAAAATTCATCAACATCGCTCTGATAGAGAGCAGAGTTTGCTACAGCCTGAGCTTGAGTTAGTAATTGCTGAGTGTATCTTAACATTTTCTGTGCTACTTGTCAAACAATTTTTCAGATACTGATGCTTGGATCGTCCCCCTTTCAATATATAATTGGTGTGGATTTTGGAACTGCGTACTCTGGGTTTGCGTATGGTTTGTTAGTATATTGCTGGTTATGGTTCAGTGTTAATGCTTGTTCCGACAGCTCCGGCGAACGTCTCGAAACTTGACGACGTTGATGCGTTTTATGACTGGCCTGGACAGTCCTCCATACCTTATATTAAGACTCCGACTGCTGTGTCGTACTCGAAAAATGGTCCTCCTTATAAACTTGTCGAGTGGGGGTAAGTACTAAAATAAGTCTATCGATCATTTTGCTGTCCCACTAATTATTCCGCGCAGTTATCCAGTTTATAATTCTGCGAATGCTAAAGATGAAACAATTGTTTCACGTTTCAAGCTTTATTACGATGAAACTCGTTCCGCCAACTTTATCATCCCGCCTAAAATGGATCCTACCAAACCAACTACGGACTTTTTGAGTAAAATGAAAGATTTCGCGTTTAAAAAACTGGAAAGCAAGTTCGGAAAACTACATGTAGATGAAGTTTTGTGGTATGTTCTTTAAATTATTTCAAATTTAATTTCAGCCTACCCCTTTTTGCAGGTGTCTAACTGTTCCTGCTATGTGGACGGAGAAAGCGAAAATGCAAATGAGAAAGGCTGCTTACCAAGCGGGAATGATTCGTTCAGAGGGTTCTGACAACTTGATGATGATTTTGGAGCCAGAGGCCGCCGCAGTGTACACAATGCACAAAAGCCCGGAAATTAAGGATAACAACTCAGTTTTTATGATCGTTGATGCAGGTTTGTAATATATTGCAATTGGTGATGAAGTGGTTTAGCTTTCGTGAATTTTTTTTTTTTCAGGCGGTGGAACCGTCGACATTACCGTACACGAATACAGATCTGGTGGACTTCACGAGGTGGTTAATGGAGGCGGTTGCTTAAGCGGATCAACGTTCGTCGATGAGAATTTCTTTGAATATCTGAAAGTTCAAATTGGAGCCGACGTTTACAAGAAACTTCGTGAGCGGCCCAAGGCGTTCAATGAAAGTATGTTCTTCTGATTATTTTTTCATATTGAATCAGTGATTTTCTAATACTTTACAGTCAAAGATAAGTGGGAAAGTGTAAAGCGCTCGTTCCGAGGAGATGAAAAGAATCCATGTACAGTTCAATATCCCGCATACCTGTGCAAGCTATTGGGAAACGGTAATGGTAGCGATGACGAAGAAGATCCTACCCTAAAGTTGACACCCGCGAAGATCAAGGAAATATTTCGCAGCGTTCTCGACTCAATTGTCAACTGTATCAAAGAGGTACTGGCCAAGTCTCGCAAAAAATGCGATTTTATGATCCTCGTTGGAGGGTTCTCTCAGTCTGACTATATGAAAGAATATGTGAAAAACAAAGTTGGACATCATTTTAAAAGAGTTATAAATCCCAATCAACCTGGAGCTGCAGTCGGTGAGTAGAAATTTTTCTAAAATAGCTCAAGATTTTATTAATATTGTTTTATTCAGTGATAGGTTCCGTGATGTATGGTATGTTTTTTCAGTGGATGATATCTTTTCCCAGGTTTAATATGGTTTATATTAGGACTTCAACCGGACATCATTCGTCTGCGGTGTGCGAGGTTCTCTTATGGAATATTAGCCTCCTCAGAAGCTGAAAGGATTTTTGGAAAGTACACGGAGGACGATGTGGACATGTATGTTTTATGCCCTTCTGATTGATGCGACAACCGTTAAGTTTCAATTAGCGGTCTAGATAATGTGAAACGGGTCAACAACCTCTCAGTCTTTGTTTCAGGTATTATTGCTTTAACCCAGTTAGTTGTAAAATTAACAAATTCCATAGAGTCCGAAGAGATTGAAGTTGGAAGTTCGGTTGAAGAGTCCTTTTTCCCTATTTACGATTCTCAGACAGCAATTTTGTTCGAAATCGGAGCAACTAAACACAAGTTGAAGAAGGCGTTGCACGCAAGATCACAGGTCGGAAAGGTTGAAATCCTTGGAGAGGTAGAAGTGGATATACCAAACAAGGCGAGTGGGTTGAGCAGATCAGTCTTGGTAAAGTATTATTTCGGAAAAACAGAAATGACCATCACCGTTAAACCCCAATTTTCTGGAATTGAGAAAAGAGTTATGCTGAAATATTGAATTCATTATCAATAAAGACGGCGTGTTTTGGCAAAACTTAAATTCGTATTCCACCATTGAGACCAGAGAGTTTGAGCAAAATCTTTTCGTTCAATCTCCCTTGGTCATTGGCAAATACTGTGTTTCAAAATAATATTGAAATAACGCAAAAACCGTACTATGAATATTCTTTAAAACTGCAACAACCTATTTCCGCAAACCACCTATCCCTCCCTCCACCATCCTCTTCCATCCTCTCCCAATCAGAATCCACAACCATCCTCAAACATCCTTCCGAATGAAAGCATGACAGCACAGTATCACAATTTTTTGACATGCTGAGCTAGTGTAACTTTATTGAATTAGAAATTCATGAATGACAAAACCATTTTCGTTTCTTATCGGCGTGTAAATATTTCTTTTTGATAGCATTTCTTTATCTTCCAGCCATCTCCAGCCATATCTCTCTCTTACCCCTTTCAATTCTTTTTCCAGGCGACATGCAAGCAACAGGCTGACTACCTTTGTCAACGAATTCTCGGCCGCGACTCTACAAGAAAAGTGTTTTTAGATACTAGATCGATTCCGATTGGAACAGACTGGAAACAGTATTTCACGGAGAGTATTGGAAAGGCGGCGGTGGTTCTTTTGCTAGTCTCAAAGGCGACGCTGGAGAGTTTTAAGGATGATGGGAGGGAGGATAATGTGCTTTTGGAATGGGATGTATGTATTATCTTGTTTACTGCAGGATGAATGTGAATAAATTATGCATGTAATGGAATTTCTTGATTTGCAGATTTCGGTTAGCAGATACTTAAAAAATAAACTGACGGTTATCCCGCTGTTTTTGTTGGAGCCTGGAGAAAGTAAATTTGATTTTAAACTAGTTGGAAACCACACGGTTCCTGCGAAAGATTGTACTCGTGCGCTGAATGAATTATGGGAGGAAATTTCGAAGATTAATGGAATGGAAATCGATGTTCAGCATGAGTATCATTGGGAAAGTTTTGATAAAAGAATCGATCAACTGTACCGTGAATACACTTAAAGGAAATTTGTACTTTAACTAAAAGAGTGTTTCTATTTTTAAGTATCCCGATTATCTCACCAACACCTAATATTCCTGTCGTTTCCTCATTGATCAACGTACCACAGGCATGCGTTGGACGTGAAGATGTAATGAACTCTATCTCTCGTCAATTTTCGGACACTTCCCGAGCTGCAGCAGCAATCATATTCGGTGGGCCAGGAATGGGGAAAACGACGGTGGCCACAAGATTTGTATCCGATTTACAGAATTCTATTAGCTCGACATACACACATATTCTCTGGATCAGTTTCGAATCGGAGTTCTCGTACCAATCCAGTCTCAAAGACACCAGTAACCTACTGAAGCTTTCTCACGACGGCGACGACTTTGAGAAAATTCGCGACGGTGTGTTTTTATGGTTTAAGCGAAACAGGAATTATCTGGTACTTTTCGACAACGCGGACGATCCTGATCTCTTGAGGCAATGCTTAGAAAAGTTATCTCAAATGAACGGCCATGTACTAATTACAACTCGAAACAGGGCAATTGACAATCACATGCGTCTTGGAATTGATATTAAACAACGGACTCGCATCGAACTTGTAGTTTGGACCGAATCAGTAACTCGTGAATACATCTTCTCACGAATTGATTCTTCGTCGATGGACTCGGAGGATGAAGAAAATTTGGATAAGATTCTAAAAATAATTGATGGATATCCGCTGGTTGTAGAGCAGATGTGTTCGTATATGACTCTAGTGAGTGGTTGCACGTTCACATCTTATTACAAGAAGCTCATGGCGAAGAAATTGGAAATTCACAATCAAGTACCACTATTAGGATATTCGGACTACCAAAAAACACTGGACTTGACGATAAAGATCGCTATCGACCACTTGAATCAAAGCGGCAAGAAAGGTGCTTACCTACTCTTGACAGCAGTTGCGTATGTCTCGAATAAACGTATTCCACGATCGTACCTTCAACAGTTTCTTGTCAGAGATGGGATTGATTCCGACGTTGACGCGTGTATTTCCTCTCTTTTTAACATCTCACTTATTTCACTGGACAAGGGCGGAAAATCGATCTCGATACATCTTGCGGTTCAGGGCGTTGTTCGACGGATACTCGATTCGTCGGTTATTATCCACAAATCTTCGCATGCGTTCGCAGTATCGGTCATCCGCGAAGCATTTCCTGTGCAGATCAACGGTGAATATAAACCATCGACTTTGGAACAAGGATCCTCGTTGCTTCCTCATATTTCCGAACTATACTCTACGTCTACAGTGGTCAGTGGAAATTTGGATTTAGCATCTTTGCTTTCTTTTGGAGGGTTGTTTGCGCGTTACGTGGGATCCTATAACATCGCACGAATTTTGCATCTGGAGTGTCTTGATATCTACGAAAAAGTTTATGGAACGCGACAACACACGGATATTGCTGTTACCTCGGCCGCGACTCTACAAGAAAAGTGTTTTTAGATACTAGATCGATTCCGATTGGAACAGACTGGAAACAGTATTTCACGGAGAGTATTGGAAAGGCGGCGGTGGTTCTTTTGCTAGTCTCAAAGGCGACGCTGGAGAGTTTTAAGGATGATGGGAGGGAGGATAATGTGCTTTTGGAATGGGATGTATGTATTATCTTGTTTACTGCAGGATGAATGTGAATAAATTATGCATGTAATGGAATTTCTTGATTTGCAGATTTCGGTTAGCAGATACTTAAAAAATAAACTGACGGTTATCCCGCTGTTTTTGTTGGAGCCTGGAGAAAGTAAATTTGATTTTAAACTAGTTGGAAACCACACGGTTCCTGCGAAAGATTGTACTCGTGCGCTGAATGAATTATGGGAGGAAATTTCGAAGATTAATGGAATGGAAATCGATGTTCAGCATGAGTATCATTGGGAAAGTTTTGATAAAAGAATCGATCAACTGTACCGTGAATACACTTAAAGGAAATTTGTACTTTAACTAAAAGAGTGTTTCTATTTTTAAGTATCCCGATTATCTCACCAACACCTAATATTCCTGTCGTTTCCTCATTGATCAACGTACCACAGGCATGCGTTGGACGTGAAGATGTAATGAACTCTATCTCTCGTCAATTTTCGGACACTTCCCGAGCTGCAGCAGCAATCATATTCGGTGGGCCAGGAATGGGGAAAACGACGGTGGCCACAAGATTTGTATCCGATTTACAGAATTCTATTAGCTCGACATACACACATATTCTCTGGATCAGTTTCGAATCGGAGTTCTCGTACCAATCCAGTCTCAAAGACACCAGTAACCTACTGAACCTTTCTCACGATGGCGACGACTTTGAGAAAATTCGCGACGGTGTGTTTTTATGGTTTAAGCGAAACAGGAATTATCTGGTACTTTTCGACAACGCGGACGATCCTGATCTCTTGAGGCAATGCTTAGAAAAGTTATCTCAAATGAACGGCCATGTACTAATTACAACTCGAAACAGGGCAATTGACAATCACATGCGTCTTGGAATTGACATTAAACAACGGACTCGCATCGAACTTGTAGTTTGGACCGAATCAGTAACTCGTGAATACATCTTCTCACGAATTGATTCTTCGTCGATGGATTCGGAGGATGAAGAAAGTTTGGAAAAGATCCTGAAAATGATTGATGGATATCCGCTGGTTGTAGAGCAGATGTGTTCGTATATGACTCTAGTGAGTGGTTGCACGTTCAAATCTTATTACAAGAAGCTCATGGCGAAGAAATTGGAAATTCACAATCAAGTACCACTATTAGGATATTCGGACTATCAAAAAACACTGGACTTGACGATAAAGATCGCTATTGACCACTTGAATCAATGCGGCAAGAAAGGTGCTTACCTACTCTTGACAGCAGTTGCGTATGTCTCGAATAAACGTATTCCACGATCGTACCTTCAACAGTTTCTTGTCAGAGATGGGATTGATTCCGACGTTGACGCGTGCATTTCCTCTCTAATTAACATCTCACTTATTTCACTGGACAAGGGCGGAAAATCGATCTCGATACATCTTGCGGTTCAGGGAGTTGTTCGACGGATACTCGATTCGTCGGTCATTGTCCACAAATCTATCCATGCTATCGCAGTTTCGGTAATCTGCGAAGCATTTCCTGAGAGGATCAACGAGGGATATGAACCATCGACGTTGGAACAAGGATCCTCGTTGCTTCCTCATATTACCGAACTGTACTCTACGTCTACAGTGGTCAGTCGAAATTTGGATTTAGCATCTTTGCTTTCTTTTGGTGGGTTGTTTGCGGATTACGTGGGATCCTATAACATCGCACAAATTTTGCATCTGGAGTGTCTTGATATCTACGAAAAAGTTTTTGGTACACGACAGCACGCGGATATTGCTGTTACTCTCACTAACGCTCTAACCTTGGTGATGTTGCGTTTCGTCGAGGTGATTACAAGGAAGCGGAAAAGTTGTTTACCGAAAGTTTGGATATTGAAGAGAACATTTATGGAACTCGACAACACAGTAATGTCGCTGCCATGATTGTAAGACTTGGAGACATTGCATACAGGCGAGGCGATTACACAAGCGCTGAAACATTTTGTTTAGAATCGCTCAAGATTATTGAAATCTCTTACAAAACGCGACAACACTTTAACGTTGCTATTGTCATTCGACGACTCGGAGCTATTGCACTACAAATGGGAGATCTAAAAAAAGCAAACGAATTGATTTTGGAAAGCATTTCCACGCTAATAACGGTATATGGTACGCTTCGTCACCGAAATATTGCTCTTGCAAAAATCAAACTAGGTGATATTGCCACAAAGGGCGGTGATTATTCGTATGCCAACAACCTCTACACTGACGCTGTAGAAATTTTTGAATACGTTCACGGTACCCGGAAGAACCTCGACGCAGCACCCGCAATCAACAATCTCGGCATCCTTCGAAGACACGAACGAAAATACGACGAAGCGCTGACCTTGCATTTAGAATCCCTCGAAATTTACCGAAAATTTCTAGGCGATTTAAACCACGATGATATCGCCGAATCACTATTTAGTCTTGGAGCGACGTACGAAGCGATGGGAGATTTTGAACAGGCGAAGGAAAAGTACGGGGAGAGTTTATCGATGTATGAGAAAGTTTTTGGTGATCCGAATCACCCGTTATTTGTTGAGGTCGCTGAGGCGTTGGAATTGTTGGAAGCTAAGGAACTCTCGATGGAGAAACCGATGGCAGAAGATTTGGAGCCCGTTATTACGCCGGTTCCGGAAGAGACATTGAAACCGGCAAAGAAAAAGAAGTTTCTGAGTTTGAAAATTTTTAAAAAGAGAGGATAAATGGAAGGTTTTCGATTAATTTTTTCGGTGAGATTTTTTTTTTTTTCTTTCTAACTAGTCTTGAAACTAAATTGTTTTGTTTGCAGTGATTATTCTATATTTTTTTTAGAGACGCAAGGTGTACATTGTAAATGAATAAACGTTTTTTGAAATAATAACATAATGGTTTTTTGCAAATTGAATCTTTCAAATGAAATGAAATTGTGGTTTTATTTTATTTTTGATTTTTTTTAAAAAAAAAAAATAATAAAGTTAATATTAAGACTCCTTCGAAAAAAGAAAAAATTGATGAAATAATGCAAAAAAAATTATATGATTCTTTAAAAAAAACTGGAACAATAATCTTTCCAAACCACCACCTTATCTTCCTCCTCTCCCACCATCCTCATCATTCATCCTCAAAATCTCCCCTTCCCTCAGTCTACTCTCTCTGAACTTGCCACGAAAAGCCACCAAACCCACCCCCACCACCCCAACTCTCCCACCCTTTTTCACCCCGCGCATAATCCAACACCGTAACCAACCCCTTGGTCGCAGTCTGTATACTCCACAGCCCAACCCTCTTCAACCTCCTCAACCGTTCCCTCTCATCCTCCACCAACAACGTCAACTCCCTGCCCATCTTCTCCGAAAACACATCGACAAGTCCAGCCGCATACACATCCCACGCACCATTAAAATTCTCTAAATAAATGTTTGCGCCGAACTGGAGCGGGATACTGGTTTTATTTGCGTTCATGTATGCGACGATCGGTCGGATCATTGCGTTACTTAGGTACGAAATGTGTGGGGTTACCAAGGGGACACTGGCTTTCAAGTCGTTTAGTTTAACGTCGCAGTACATTAATACTGACGGAGTCCTGTTCTCGGGTGTAGACTCGATTCCTTCAATGTCTCTGAAAAATTCCAAAAGGTCGTCATCAGTCGATTGCGGAATCCTCACATGTAAATCAACATCCATGGTCCCCCTCCGAATCCAGCCCACGGGCCCACTCAACCCCGAATTAAAATGGTCAATCGGGACTCCGTTAATCTTCAAATGACTCATCTTAAACCACCCTTCCCCACCATCCCGTTGCTCATCAACAGAACTCTGGGGTTTATGGACACTAAACAAACAATTATCAAACATCCCCACAATACTCTCTGCACACACCAAATCAAACAACAACCACTGTTTCCTAAACCTACTCAACTCACTCGAAAACACCGACACCGCGTACGGTCGGAACTGATTCGGTTGGTGCACCGTAAACAATAAATCTTCAACAACAAATCTATCCAATTCAAAATCACCAAACTGTTGTTGTCGTTTTTTCGGGGTCCAGTTTGGGTCGAATTTTATGTGTGTTCTGTCAACTGTTCCACGAACACCCTTCATCGTACATTCTTTAATCAGACCGCGGCCTTCGATCCACCGCCATAAACTTAACGTTACGTCAACGGATTGGATACTGACATCCCAATACGTCCAATTTCTATCGTATTCGGAATCGGGTAAAGGCGGGAGGGATTTTTTGGCACGGGAAGTGTTTAGGAGGTGCAGGTATGAATCGCCGGTGCAGAGGAGGGATACGTTTGTTAAGCGGATTACGCCTTGTCGCCACCGTGGGACTATGGCGGATTCGAAGGAGATTGTGAATCCTGTTTCGGAAGATAAAAAGTCGCCGATTTTCTTTGCGACGAATTCTAAAAGATTAATTTTGTAATTGAGATTTATTTTTAATTTAAAATAATGAGATTGTTATGGTAAGTGGGTTCCAGTGTAAGGGGTACCTTGGAATTGGAGACTGTTTGCTAACCAGAGAGCGAGGGAAACGCAGGAGGTAGTAGCGGCCAAGAGGACGAGGGTGTTTCCGACAAAGAACCAACTGAACATGGCCAGGACATCATCGACTTTCCAGGGCCTCCTTCCGCCGAGCAAGAACAGATTCAGTCGCTGGGAGAGAGTGGGGAACAGCGACTTGAGTCTGTGGAAGGTGGAGTGAGAGCGAGAGTGAAAAGAGGAGTAGTGTGGGAGAGGGTGCGAGTGGCAGCGGAGAGGGAGTCGGTGAAGAGAGAAGTGAGAGCGGGGTGTGGCTGTGAAGCGCACTCGCAGAAAGAGAGGGTGGGCGTGATTCAGCAGGCGCATGTCAACTGGCAGTAATGGCGACACGTGGCGACGGCAGAGACCAGCAGCAACTGCGAGTAGTCGGCACGGCTCTGGGCGTCCTGTCTTCGCCCGATGGCTCGGCTAAGTTTGCCTTTGGTACTCCCTTCCCTTTTCATTCATCCTGGGTACTAACTACTGGGGGCTTTAGAGAATTCTTCGGTCTTGTGTTCCGTCTATGGCCCCGTGGATGTAAAGCTGCGCCATGAGTTGCTGGATTCTGCGACCATCTCCGTCTCCTGGTCTCCCTCCTCCCACTTCTCCGGTATCTCCTTCCACTACCACTTACGTTAACATTGTTTTTTGATTTCAAATGTCTCGTAGGCACAAAGGAACGGATATACGAAAAAACTATCAGAGAGACATTCTCTGCATCCATACTGTCTGCCTTACACCCTCGAACCTCAATTCAAATCACCATTCAAGTTTTATCTGAAGATGGATCTGTAAGCTCACGCTTTTTATTCTTATTCTTATGAGTCACTCAATTCGTTTCGGTGTAGATTTTGGCTACGGCTATTAACGCCGTATCTTTGGCATTAATCGACGCCGGGTTACCACTGAAAAGTGTCTTGGGTTCCATCATGTGTGCAATCACTGACGACGGAGACTTGATCCTGGATCCTTTGGATTCAGAAATCCACAATTCAAAATCTACCCATACCTTTGCGTTTGATAATATCTCGGGAGATTTAATAATGTGTGAATCGGATGGATTATTCACTGAGGATGAGTATTTTTTGTGTTTGGAAGCCTGTAAAATTGCTGTGCATTCCATTCAAGTGTTTATGAAGGCTGGTATTGAAAAGAAACTGAAAAAAGATTTTAATATTAATGACTCAAAATAAGACATTAATTTATTTTCAAAGTATTCATGAGAGCTCAAAAAGATCTCTTGTCAATCACGTGGGTTCAATCACACAACGTTAACGCGAAAATGTCATCTGCAAGACCAATATTCACACCACCATCCACCCAACTCCACCCAAATGTAGATATCCAACAAATAATCTCCTCATTTCCTTCCCTCCACCCCACCACTTCCCCTTTCCATCGAACATCATACATAATCACCGGAAAACCCGGTTGCGGTAAGTCCACAATCGCAACTAAACTCGCACAACAGTTCGGGTTAGAATTAATCACTCCGGAAACTGTGCTAGAGAAAATTTTGTCGTCGAGTGATGAAAGTGTAGCCAATGTGGTGAAAGAGTTGAAGAGTGGGAAGGAGATTTCGAGTGAAGTTGTACTGAGGAAAATGGAGGAAACGGCGGTTTCTGAGTCTTGTTTATTTACTGGTGAATCCGCTACTTTCAATCCCCGCGCAAAAATCAATCACTACAAATACTAATCTTTTTTATTTTTATTTTCATCTTTTTTTTTTTTCGAAAAAGGATTCGTACTTGAAGGCATGCCATACCCATCACTCTCACCCTCCACCTCTTCCACATCACCACCAAAACCCTCATCACAACTCCAATCACTATCCCGAATCATCTCCCACATTTCAAACTCAAACACTCCCTCATCCACTCACTCAATAACCCTCATAAACCTCTCAATCGAATCTCCAGACCTACTCCATCGCATCCAAAACCAATTCATGGACCCACTAACAGGAACACTCTACCCCACATCTCAAATCGAATTTTCAAAATCAAAACCATTCGCTGTAGATCTTGGTGAACCGCCCGAACAACAACATTTATTAAATGGGAGCCAGGATGATACAGATGATAAAGAATCTCAGTTAGATGACACTGAAACTGACGAAATTAACAATGAAGAAAATACAGATCTTGATTCCCAACCACCCGTGAAACCAAACCCAACACATATCGAATCAACACTTTCACCTTCTCCACCGCATACCTGGCCTATAATCCCACCCGAAACTCTTTCCCGTTTAATCAAACGCTATCCAATGGATACTTTTACACACACACAAAATCTCTTAAAACACTGGGATGAGAACATACAACCGGAATTAGGAGGTTTTATACAAAAATATTTTTTGGGGGGTGTGGAGAATGTTGATGCGGGGAGGAGTCCGGATGAAGTTTACAAGGATGTTGAAACTCGGTGTGAAGGGTTTGCAGCAAGAGTTGTTTTACCGAAACGTGTTGAGGGGCCGGGTGAGACTGGGAAAGGTAAAAATAAAAAAGATATATTGATTTTTTTATAGCAAGAATTTTGATTATTATCATTATTATTACTTTTTTTTTTAACATTTTTAACATTTTTAATTTTTTTTTTGTTTCTTTGTGGTTTTGGTGATTTAATTTTATTTATTAAAAAAGAATTAACTGACGCTGAATACATAACCTGGTTTACATCGGCGGAACTTGAACCCGGTGAACCCGTACGGGAAATAGGACAATGGGGTAAATTCTGTCCCGTTTCATTTTTTGAAACGAAAACGCTTCATGAATCGGGGTATAGTAACGTTGCGTCATATAAGGTAAATTTTTAAACCACACACCCCTTCACCCAAAAAATAACCAAAATACTGAAACTATTATATATAGGGATACTTATATTTCATGAAAACACACACCCACCTTTTAAAATTCCTCACAAACCCCGACACTTATATTTCACAATCACAACCGTATTTACCGAATTTACAAATTTGTGTTTTGGGTGGTCCGTTTTCGGGGAAATCGACACAGGCCAAGATTTTGGCGGAGGTTTATTGTTTGGAGTATGTTAATGTTGATGATTTGGTGGTGAATTTGGGGATGGATAGTGATGGTGGAAATGGTGATTGTGAGGTGGGTTATGGTGGTGTATGGGAAAAGGTAAATTATGAAGAAAAATATGTGAAGGAAAAAGATTGGGGGTTTTAATTTTAATTTATTTTATTTTAATTTTTTTTGGTTGTTGTTGTATGTTCACGGATTCTTTCAAGATTGATAAACATTGTAGAACAGGAAAACCATTAACAACCGAGCTTTTACTCGAAATAATAAAATCTAAAATCTCCCCGCACGATCCTTCGATTCCCATTCCCGACTCTAAAAAGACAAAAAAACGCGGCTGGGTTTTAGATGGATTCCCGCGGACGTTGGAACAAGCGCATGCGTTGATTAATGCCGGGTTAATACCCCAACATGTAGTTATTCTTCAAAATGGTATGTGAAAACTTATTGAATAATTTCATGAAAATAAGTGATATATTTATTTTTTATTATTATTATTTTCTGGTTTGATGGTGTAGATATAAATAACGAAATAGTCCGACCACGAAGTTTCACCTACCACGTATCTCCCCACGGAACTCCCTTACCACCCTCCACAACCTCCTCACACTCCCAATCCAACTCCAAACACCACACAAACACCCACGAAATCTACCAATACCCATACTTCGATAACCTATACAACGGCTACAAAGAAGAATCAACCCAAATAGTAACTTTCTACCAAGACCAAATCGAATCTCCGGCGAATATCATCAATGTTGGAGCGGATATGAGTGCGGCGACTGTTGTTAGTGTTGTTAGGAATTCGTTTGATCCGTTTGTAATGAAGGCTTGTATGTATTCTCTCTTTTTTTTTTTGATTTTGTTTTCCGTTTATTTTTGGAGGAGCGTGGAATTAATGAATGTTGAAAATTAGCGGTTGTGAAATCGATTGAAGTACCACCACAACCAGAATGGGGGTTAACGAAGAATTATTGTCCGGTTGTACTTAAACGTGAGAATATTCTGCAACGTGGGAATAAAAGTGTTCTCGCGAAATATATGGTTATTATTTCCACTTCTTTTTCTTTTTTATTACATTGTTAATAATTTTGTATTTTTATGTGTGGTTTTTTTGGGGGATGTGTGTGGTGTAGGGAAAATATTATTTTCTGTCATCCGAACAGGCTCGAGATTCGTTTATTATGGAACCACATAATTTCGTGAATGTTAATCAAGGCTGTATACCACCACCCCCGAGAATTATTTTTTTGGGGATACCTGGATCAGGAAAAGTAAAACTCTACAATTGTTCCATCCTACATTTCTCAATTTTTAAATTTTAATTTTTTATTTAATTTTTTTTTTTTTGGTTTTGATTGTTCGTTAGACATCAGCAATCCAAACTTTGAAAAAATTCGATATCCCGCATATAGAATTCGAACAATTTTTAACAACTTTTGCGAATAAACAATCACCTGAAGTGAAACAAGAATTACAAGAAATGATAACTGACGGATCCGGGTTAATTTCTCCGCAACTTATCATTGATATTTTGAAATATTTATTCCTTCACGAAGTATAAAAAATTCCTTCCCAATAAATTCACTTCCGTTATTTTTTGTAGATTTGGTTCTAATTCTTCCTTTTTTTTTCATTTTTTTTATTTCTGGGTTTCAAACAGCCTTACAAAACAAAAGGATTCATGCTCGAAAACTTTCCAAAAACTAAACTACAAATTGAAACCATGATAAAACACGATCTCCTCATCGACGCATTCATAGTTTTACAAACCGACCCAGAAACCGCCACTAAACGGGTACTTTCTCAATTAAGGAAAAAAAGTAAACAAGAGGTTTCAGAGCGTGCTAGAGTTGCGTTGAAGAGGGCTGGTGGTGTTGTTGGTGATGAGGGGGGCGTGTTGGAGGATGATGAGGTTTTTGAAATGTTTTTGGATAGGTGAGTTGAATACCTTATAAGATTTTTTTTTTTTTTTTTTTTTTTT